>JAUJEN010000165.1:0-125141 GCA_030448925.1 Citrus cavaleriei
ATCGGTATGCTTCGATTTCAGTTACGTATTACATACAACTGATTCTGCTTCTTTCACCTGCAGCACCTTATTGCCGAAGCAAATTACTCTGACTCAAAGTGGCAAATTGATCTTCCTAATTAATGTGTTAAATCATCCCTTTATTCATGCTTTTTCAAGTTCATGTGGCTTAATAAACATTTCCTTAAAACCAAAAGCTTTTTGCGTAATTTGCAGAAAAGTAAAATAGAGTGTAAAAGAAAGAATTTCTTAGTGGGAGAAAGAGAGAAAGAGATGCCATGGAGAAGAGAGGAAAAAAAATAAAAATAAAAATCCTCCCTAGATAACGCCCCACCCCATTTTTACCTGCAGCACCTCCTTTCCATTTTCTTCTTTTTCTCACTATCCTTTATAATTTTTTGTACTTGTCTCCCTTAAATGGCCTTTGAACACATGCAAATGTCTAGGCTTTGGCGAGGATAGTTTGGTCATTGCATTTTGTAAGTAAGATGAGTGGTGGAGAAAAATGAGTGCACGCAACTCTTCAGCAAACCTCGACAATAACCCATTTTCTTTTATTAATTAATCTTTTTTACTTCCCTGAAACAGTAACCACATTGCGTGTACAGAGTAAATGTATCCAGAAACGCTTTCTGCCTTTTGCATTTCATCACCTATGATGACCACTTTATCCTTGGAGGAGCTGCGGCTCCAGGCTTGAGAAACTGGAAAGATACAAACCAAAGAAAAATTGGAAGCTACGTAGGTATGGAATTCAGCCTCAACAGCTCGGCGGATTTAGTTTCAGGTGGCAAATCCGATGTCCTTGCTGGCTCAACGGCATGCACGCGATCAACATCATTTCCAAATTCTGAAGGAAAGAATCTCTGACTAATAAACATAAATCATTTTTAGAACACCACGCATTTGAATTCTAAAATCCCAAGTAATTAGTTAACGCATTTACTTAAGTTAATCAGTACCTTAACATTTCCAGCTTCTTTAAAAAATCCCAAGTAATTAGTTAACGCATTTACTGTTAATCAGTACCTTAACATTTCCAGCTTCTTTAAAATCCCAAGTAATTAGTTAACGCATTTACTTAAGTTAATCAGTACCTTAACATTTCCAGCTTTTTAAAATCCCAAGTACTTAGTTATCGCAATTTGCTGCGATAATGTTGAGTTGATAAGCTAATTGAGTGCGACCTATCGCTGATATCACCACATCCACTTGCTCTCTATTGCACTCACCAAGCTTTCTCATGGCTGTATAGATCTCCTGCAAACAAAATTATAATATAAAATCTTTACATTAATTAATTAATTAATCACAATAAAGAAAATTGGTGAAAAATTGAAAGCTAAAAGAGTGGCGCACATGAACTAAATTGACGCCGAGATTTTTGAAACGGTCGAGGATTTTGGATTTGGAAGGAGGGAGAGAGAGTCTCTCACAAGCGCCAATGTCAAGTGGTGATTATCTGCGACGGCCGCTACACTTCCACCAAAGGCCTTATTTTATTGGCGTCTTCGTAGCTTTTTTAAATTACGCTGCTGGTACAGAAAAAGTTTATAAAACATAAATTAATAATATGTAGTATGTATATATTTTAAATAATAATTTTGATAAAATTATTAAAGATATAATAAATTTTTTATTAGACAAGTGAAAAATTATATTAAATACTTTTGTTACAACAGCTAATATTACCAAATATTTTTAAAATGCTTTAAAGTTATAGCTGTCCAACCTCAATTTCAAACGCACCTTAAGTACTTACCGATGTATCCGGTTCCGCTGATAACCAGAATCATGCTTTTCGTCGCCATCTTCCCAGATTCCGCTTGAAAATTTTGAATATTTTTTTTTGGCTTAAAAAAAAAATTGAACACTTTGAGATGTTGGCTGGATACCGTTGAAGATATGAGATTGGGGATAGCGCGTTACTTATCTGTTCGCCATTCTCAAGGCCCAATTCATTTTTTCTATTTGGATCGGGCTTGGTGGGTTTATGGACATGGGTCAAGCACAGCATGTCTGTTGGCTGTCGTTTGGGTCCTGTCAATTTATACTGACTTTTAGCTCGACAAATTTTTTTTCCTTTTAAATATTACATTAATTTTACTAATATCAACATCAAATGGAATAAATGTAGTAGCTTGAAAAATCAGCTAAATAATCGAGGACGTTACTACAAATAAGAAAAGTAATCTTTATATTAATTGCCACCGACATGATTGATCTTATTTTTACCTTTTCAAAGTTTGGAAGGAGGTGAGAACCATTCAATTAAAAGACAATTATGTATTGATGATTATTGGATGCAAATTCCATCAAATAAAATTGTACATATTGATATTTGAGATTGACATACTATTATTCACATATTTTTTTAAAAAGAATTAAAAAAGATAATATAAGACATATTTTACTTTAAGGATGTACCGTTTGTTCCATCCATTACAAAGAATCTATTAAGCATTTCAAAACTTACCATTGACAACAATTTATTTGTAATTTCGGATCTATTTGTTTTGTGAAGGATTCATTGAAGAGGAAGGTTTTGTTGAGAAAATGCTGTATAAATTGCTGCTCAAATCCTTTCCACAACCTAAATACAAGTCTTTTCTATCTTACAATCAAATAAACAAACCTTTGTCTATGTTGCCTTTTTTTCATTCTAATTAATTCAGTATTGATCATCTTAAGAAATGTTTTCAATCTCAATAAAATGCTTTGTACTAACTCTTTTTCACCAAAAGTTTTGACATCCCAACCCCTCAAAATCTAATGCATATTTAAATTTATTTATCTTCATTTATCGCCTTTCAAGTATTCATAGTCAAGTATTAAACCACTTTTAAGTGAAGCATGTTAGCTTTGAAATTTCATAGGCTTCATTTTCCTAATACTGAAATCAAAACCAAAACTACACTAGAACTTGATCACACCCAGATCTATGGGGCCTTCACCACTTTATTTCTGATGATTCATCCTCCTCAAAGAATCAAAGATAAAGATATTGATACAAAACTCCTAGATATTAGCTTGTGCAAAGAAGACACTAAGCAAAAAGAGAGCAAATTCTGGATGATGCTTATAATAGGTACATGTTTGACAATGATGGCTTGTTAGACTAGTTGTTACTAGAGGAAAGGAGGCATCGCAAGCAATTAAACCTATTACCAAGGAGGAGATTACCGCAATGAAAGCACAATTAAAGAAATTGATGCCTCACTTACTAAGTAGGATGGTATAATTGAACCAAAAAAAAAAAAAAATTCTTCGCCTTTCGGTTTTTGGCCAATTTGGTTTTTTAAATTAAAACCCGAATATATAAATACCAAACCAAATGGTTCGGTTTGGTTCAGTTTTCGGATGACAAGTTACAAAATTCGAATCGAACCGATATAATGGTATTTTTGTAATTTCACATTATATATATATATATATATATATATATATATAGACACACACACACAATTATGTTTGCACCACTCTCAGTCTCTACTTTCTACTCTCTCGCTTTCAGTTTCAGCAGCCACAAACCCAAATCCTAAGTCCCAACTTTGCAATCGAATCCAAGTCTATGGGTGGTCATGGCTTTAATCTTCGTCATGGCCGCCAGTTAGTTGCTTCTTTTCCATTACTTGTCACGCTAATCAGCCAAATAACTTGCTATTTTCCTTTTTTTAAAATGGCTTTTTTTAAATAGCTCTTTTTAGTCTTTTCTAATTTCATGCTTGCCTTGTTTTATTATATTACTATACTCAAATTATTAATAATATTTAGTTTATTAGATATGTGATATGCGTATCCTCACGTGCTTTTTTAGGTTTTCCATTTCGATTGGTAGTTGCTAAGTGACGAAGGTCAAGATGAAGTAGAGGGATAATATCGTTTGATCCTCACCTTTTAAAACAAAATTAGTGTAACGATGTTTAGGAAATATTTGCATATAGAATTTTGTTATGGCCAATTTTTTTTTGTAAAATTTTTCAAATCAATGACCGAAGTCAATAAGGCAAAATAAAACTATTAAGAGAATCGAAATTGAACTGAAACCGAGCCGAAATCGATAGGTCAGTTTCGGTTCGGATTTTTTCCCTTAAAATCTAAATATTTTTTAATATTATTTTTGAATCTAAACCGATACGAAACCGAAAGTTTATCCCGTAAAATCTAATCGCCAATTCTCATCGCCAAGAAGGTGGCTAAGACCAAAGTTCGAAGATACGGTTGCCATGCTAAATCTTGAGAAGGTTCGCAAGCATAAGGCAAATGTCATATCGACTTGCGGACATCTCTGATGGTTGAAGAGGAATCAAATTGAACAATTATACAAGACAACTATACCCAAAAAGGCCTACCAAAGAATACATGGCTTCCAAAGGAGTTCAAGAGAGAGCTCGAAAGGGGGAGATACTTGATGATCCATGAATGAAAAAGGAAGCAAGGACACGTGGATCCAAAGAGGCTGTGGTGAAGAAGGGAAAATTAAAGGCTCGGAAAGGTAAAGGATCTCAGAAGGTTTCAAAGAAAGAAAGGAAAGAAAGGAAACAAGTGAACAAAGATAAGCGTGTATGGCGAACCGGCAAAACTTCAAAAAAGATTTTGGTCATTTTTTATTTCTAGTCAATTTTATCTTATTTTGGTTTCTTTGTTAAATTAAAGAAAAAGTGTAATGCGAGTTAATAATTAAAGAAAAAGTGTAATGAATGTCGAGTTAATAATTAATCATGGGCTCATGTAGGAACCAGAATGTTTTGTTCTTCTTGTAGTATTTGTCTCCTTCCAATAGTCTGCTCTTTATTTTGAACCCGGGTTCGCATATAAATCGAGTTTCTTTTGTTTATTCAAAATGTTGTACCTATGTTTGTTGATGATGCATTAGTTAAACGGATTTTGGATCTTTTCCTAATATAATTTTTCTTTATCTTTAAAGGAAATTTTGACATACAAGAACTAAATAATTCTATAGATAAGATTAAATTTATAAGAATTAACATCATCGTAAAAAAAGACCAAGATTTGCAATTTTTAATATTATTGTTCTATTGTTTTTCCTTATCCTTTCTTTTTAATTAAATTTGTCAAATGTACTAGATCTTTAGTTTAGTTGGAGGATTATCCAACTCTTTAGAATGTTGTCTTTAATTTAATTTCTGAAATATCATACCGACTTTTTATTAATTTTAATTATTTTTATTGATAAATTACTTTTAATTTTTGCTTTTTACATAGATTTGTAACTCTATAATTATTTTTATAATGACTGCCCGTTAGGGGCTGTCGAACCCATATCACAAGCCCCTGAAGCCCAACACACGCACCCTAATAGAAGCCCAACCCACGCACCCACCTGATCATGATGGCTTTATAACTACTACTCTCAAATCAAGTACATGGCCTACTTCATTTGATCACTGACATAGCAAACAAAATATGGTCTAACAAATTCCATGGACAACCAGAAGAAAGTAAGGCCAACAACCATAATTTTTACATATAAAACCAAAGATGGCAACAAGCCAATTATTTATTTACCAAGAGTCCAAGATCCTGCAAGCTGCAGCTGGAAACAGAGAAGGGTTACACAAACTGATTGAGGTACTCATCAACTGTAGTGTACTTGACATCAGGATAAAGCTGCGAGGCTTCAACTCCAAAAGATGGTTCAATCTTGAAGTTGGTTTGAACTCCTTCACGAAAGCAGAGTGATAAATTGATAATATCACATTGTGTGGAGGTGCAGCTTCTGCAACATTTTGGAGAAGACAGGATCAATAACATTTACGGCAGAGAATATAATGCCTCTTTAATACATTTAAAAAGAGAGTTTTAACCAACCTTGAATATTCTTTAGAGCCGCTCCTCTGAAACATACTCCTTTTCGAGGGTTTTACCAATCTTTTCTCCCACAGAGACACAAGATCATTGAATGAGTAAATATTACCGGGAGGCTGAATGTAAAAGTTTTTGTTCAAGGTTCTCGGATCATCAACCGCTTTGATAGTGTAGGTTCCAATATCATCTTCCTTGTTAAAAACAGCTGAAAATCAAACGACGAAACTAAGTTAGATTCATTTAACTGTTTTGCAATGAAGTTATTTGGGCTCTGTTTGAAATTGTTGTGTGGCAACCATGATGTGGCGGTTCAGCAGCTAAAGTATCTGGTAATCACTTAAAACCCTATCTTAAAATCTATAATGACCACTTAAGATTCATTTCGTATTATGGTGCCATTAATGCTTTAATCGTAATATTTTTTTATCAAAGTAGTAAGAATATTACAAGTTTTTAATTAAACAAGTGTTGTATAAAATCAACTTAACTTGAAAGCTAAGGATAGAGGTGTTTATCAAAACACTGCAGCTCTCCAACAACAGTACCAAGCAAGACCATCCATTGTACAACAGACAATAACATTAACACCGCAATACATACCAAACAAACAGAGCTTAATTAAATTATGTTACCTTTTGGATTTCCATCGCCTAAGATGACAACCTTATCCCTAGGGGGGGCAGTGGCCTCAGGCTGCAACAAATTGGGGAGGAAGTAGCCATCAAAACAATAAGATTCTACGTAAGTGTACGGAATGCCTTCTGCCTCAACGGCTCGGCGGATTTTTGCCTTTACGTCATACGTCGATTTTGTTGGCTCTACGGCGCCTTCGACTCGATCAACATCATTTCCAAATTCCGATGGTAAGAATCTCTGAGTAATAAATAATTTATAAACATCAACTAATTTTAATTGCTTTCATGCCATCGGTGTTTATACTTAATTAATTAATTAAATTATTTTGAGGCGCAATTGCGCATGTGACGGGTGTTTATTAGCGGAACTGGGAGCTCTACTCTACAGCGAGCTCCACACCAAGAATAAATCACCACGTGTGCGCGAGTGCACAATCCTGATCGGAATCTAAGACATTTTTATTAATTATGTCATACCTTAACGTTACCGGCTTCTTTAATGGCAGCAATAATCTTGACCTGATCGATTATTAAAGTGTGACCAACTGTTGATATCACCACGTCCACTTGTTTTATCGCCTTCACCAAACTCTCGTGATTCAAAACATCTCCCTGCATAATAATAACAGCACCCACAAAAATTAAATTAAAAAAAAAAAACCAAGTCTATCAAGTAGACGCTACACCGCCACGTGTCAAAATTTGGAATTAAAAAAATGAAAAAAAAAATTGATAACTCACGACAAGGAAATTGACGCCGAGGTTTTTGAAGTGGTCGAGGAGCTGAGATTTGGAAGGACCAGAGACTGTGGATTCCCTCACGAGCACGAACGTCGGGTGGCCGGCTTTCACGCTAGCTTCCACGATGAATTTACCGATATACCCTGTCCCGCCGATGGATAGAATCTTTGCTGATGCCATTTCTGAAACTCGTTCAGTTCAATTCCGGAGAGTTAGCTGGTAGCCGCACTTTTACGTTTGATTAAATGGACTAAAATGCTCTTGAGGTCTAAGAGGGTTTTGAAAGTTTGTTTGTGGATCAAAGCCCTAATGCGTCCAGGTTCATTTTTTGTTGGGTCGTATATTGTTACTGTGTATAAGAATAATTTTAAAAAAATTTGATTTTAATTTAGGGTAATTTTTAGGATGACAAAAAGGTTTTATCCGACCCTCGACTTGATTGATTCGATCTTAATTTTAATGGTTTTGACTCGAATTGGAAAGGTTAAACGTTGGGTTAGGGCTTAAGGAATCAAGACCTAATTACATTTGGGTTAGGGTTAAAGTTTTACCAAAATGTTTTAACTCAACTCTTGATCTTTAAATTAATTTTTAAAATAAAAATATTATTAAACACACATGCACCACATACACATAGATGGTCACAACTACACTTTAGGGATATTTATCACTATTTCATATTAATTTTGTTATTTTGTATTTGATTTATTTACCTATTGCTTGGTTAATATATTAATTTTGTTAGATTGTTAAATATTCTATTGTTGTTAAGTTAAATAAAAGATAATTCATTAAATTCCTTACAAACAAATCCAACAAAAAAAAGGAACAATAATAATAATAATATTACTAAAGAATGAAGAATAGGAGTCATATTCTTAAAAAAAATAAAAAAAATAAAAAAAAATTATTAAAGCCATGTTGTTCTTTAGTTTCAAGGGTCAAGCTTTTTAGTATTAGAGTCCTTCAGTTTAGTCATAGGGTTGGGCAGTAATACGGGCCGTGATTCGCTTATTCGATTCGATTCACGGAAATTAAAAAATAAAAAATCGATTCGCTTAATAAACCGCTATTCGATTCGTTAATTAAACGAATCGAATGCAAGTTTGAAAATTTTGATTCGTTTATTCGTTTAATAAATCGGTCATAAACGAATCGAATACGGGTCGATTCGTTTATTATTCGTTTAATTAAATTACTTTTTTATCCTTAAATTTATTTGAAAGCTTTTTAAAATTTGAAGGTTTTCATCCCCAGCACCACTTCCCGCTGCGCTAACTACCCACCATCACGGTACACCACTGAAATTTTGCCTTTTATTGCTATTTTATTACCGTTTTGCTGTTGTTTTGTTGTTGTTTTGTTACTGTTTTGCTGCTGTTTTGTTACTGTTTTGCTGCTGTTTTGATGCTGATTTACTGCTATTTTACTGTCGTTTTACTACTGTTTCGCTGCCATTTTTTTTGTTATTTTTCCACTGTTTTGTTGCTGTTTTACTACTATTTTACTGCTGTTTTACTGCTATTTTTTTATTATTTTACTACTATTTTGCTGCTGTTTTATTGCTGTTTTACTGCTATTTTGTTGTTTTACGTTGAGTTCTTGATCAATTTCAAGTGTATTGAAGCCAGACGCTCAAGCAATTATTACTACTAGAGATAGTTCAAGCAATTATTACTACTAGAGATTGGAAGTTTGAGAGATTGGTAAAACTTGTCATAAAATTTATTTACTTTTCTTTTTATAATATTATGTGCAATTGTTTCTAATTAAGATTTATTTTTATAAAATTATTGTAGAAAATTTGATGTCATTGTGGACCAATCTTACTCAAAACATTATGAACATAACACTAATTGTGCTCCATCCGCAGAGAGTGCCAATGATCCAAATGACAGGAGTGTGGTAGGTAAAGTTTTTATCTTGTTTAATTATTATTTCCTTGAAAATGCTACAAATTTGCTATATATTTGATTTTTTGAAATTTTACAATGACTACTATCAATATTGCAAAGATGTTAATAACATTTTATTTACTTTTGGTGTAGGATTTTTGTTTTCACATGGCTAAAGACAATGAAGAGAATTAAAGAAATTACATTTCTTTATAATTTGAATTTGAATTATTGTTATTTGTAATATTAAGGATTTGTAATTTTATTTGGATGACCGATAATATGATTTGAATTATTTGTATTTTGTTGTGGGATATTAAATTTGTGTTTTTTGCTTAATTTTGTTTATTAATTATATTTTTCTAAACGAATTGTAAACGAATCCCATTCGATTCATCTGGACTATGGATTCGTAGCATAAAATCAATAAAAATCCGATTCGATCGATTCGCTTATCAATTCTATTAAATCTAATTAAACGAATCGAACCTAATATTCGCTTAATAACAATCGAATCCAATCTCGAATTTCAATTGCTTAATAAACGAATCTAATCAATCCATGTAATTAATTCACATTCATTCAAATTGATTCGTTATTCGCTACACCCTACAGGCTAGGTTGCATGACCCAAACACGACCCAATCGATTATCAATCCTAATAATTATAAATAAGAATAAACTCTACATTATGATAAGTTATAATTTTTTTAAATCCGGTTTTAAGAAAGTTACCTTTAATAGTAATAATTATCGGTATATTGTAAAAAATATATCCCTTATTATGTTAAAGGTTTAAGATGAAGTAAAATATTTTTCTAAAATTATTTTGTACAATCATTTATTCTTTAGACTTTCAAGATGATTTTACATAATTCCAGCACTATAAAGATATATGTAGTTTTTTTCAAACTATGCCTATCTTTTTCATCATTGTTAGTACATTGAATTTGACATGCTGTATTAATTAGTTATTAATATAGTGCATATTGTATCGCTATATCACTTGCACAAAAAATAATTAAGTTAAAATAATAAATTTTGTAACTACACCTCTATTAAGTTATAAACTCTCACAGTAATAAAATTAATTTAGTGTTACCGTTATGATTATAAATAAGTTTTACGGTAGAGTAAGATGATGTAAGCGTAATTTTGGCTTGCTTTTGGTTCACAATAAGAAACAATATTATAAGCGTAATACCGCCAAGTTCGTTCTTTTCAATTTTTATAGTTGCAGAATTTCAATTCAGTTAAAAATGTTATAAAATGAGTCATACCATTTTAAATCTTATGAAACATATGTTGTTATTCAAAATTAAAGAATTACAATATGTGAAACAATTGAGTTATGATAAGCGACAACTCATACATTTACCATATGTGATATTATTTGTAACATAGCCTAATCCTTATAAAATTTTTATTATATATCTTTCGGTTTGATTTTTAGAGTTTTCTCACCATAAAGTTGTTTCCTAGAATTTCTCTTCCATTAAGTAAATTTCACATGACAAATGTTCATGAATTACTTTTAATTTTTCTGTGTTTGTCACTTTATAATTATCTTTAGATCAACCACATGGTGACTTTATAATTATTTTTAGATCAAGCACATAGGAGTACTTTATTTAATCACTAGTGTACTGACATAGCGGACAAAATATGGTGTTACAAATTCCATCGAAAACCAAAAGAAAGTAAGGCCAACAGCCATAATGTTTACAAATACAAACCAAATATGGCAACAAGCCAATTATTTATTTCCCAAGATCCTGCAAGCTACAGCTCAACAGAGAAGGGTTACGCAAACTGATTGAGGTACTCATCGATTGTAGTGTACTTGACATCAGGATAAAAGAAAAATGGCTGGGTAGGACAATATTAGTTGCAATTTTGATTTATTAGTTTTGTCCAATTCAAAAGTGTGGTCTAAGGCAAGTATCTCATTCTTTTTATAAACTTGAATGATCGATTTAAGGTAAAAAAGATCTTGCTGCTGTTGAATACGATGATGATGATGATGATGAGAATGCTGCTGCAAAGGACTGAAGTTGAGAGACCCGATAGAGATACTCAAGAGCACTCGTCCAGTGACAATGACTCTGATAAAGAACGCAGAAAGTAATTCTTTTCTACCTATATCTTCTGTCGCATTATCTTGACAAATATATCTATCAACTTGTGCCTTTGTGATCTTATGACGTTTTTCTGGTGTTAGGTATGATGACCAATTGGAGGAGTTTCTTGATCAAGCTTACAAAAACTATATATATGGCCATAAAAAGAGGAAGCACGAAAACGAGCGAAAAAATGCCTTTGCCCCGGAGGACCAACTCTCAAAGGTATGTGGTCTTCGTGGTCAAATTGTGTGTGTGCGCCTGCGCGCGTGCATGTTTGCAATCAATCACCTGGTTTTTGTCTATGTTTTCTGCAATTAGGTTGTGTTATAAAATCTCAATTTCCCTTGGGGCTTATGTGGCCTCTCTTTTTCTCACTTTGTCATGATTCTTGTTGCCTTCACATTGTAATCCTTCTTCTTCTTTCTTCTTTATAAAGCTTAATTTATTATAGCTCTAATGGATGGTGATTTATTAGGATTACACTTTCTTTTCTCGGTATAGAATTATAATAAAATCTCTCTTTAGTGATACATTTTATAAGAACAATATCTAATAGTCACAAAAAATCTTGTTCCTGCTTTAAGCCAGTTATAAATAAGAACAAATTTTATATTGTAATAAGTTAACAACGTTTATAGATCTTATCTTAAGGAACACGCTTCCACACAATATTACTAATCTGCATATTGCAAAAAAAAAAAAAAAAGAAGCTATGTTACATGAAAGATTTGAGATGAAATATAATATTTTTCTGAAATTGTTTTGATAATAATTTGTTCTTTAGATTTTCAATAAGAAGACTTTGCATATTCTCAATACTACATAAATGATAGATATGTGTACTAGTTTTTTAAATTATATGTTTATCTCTTTCATCAATGTCTATGCATTAGATTTGACATGCTTCATTAATTAATTATCAATGCAGCACAATTAATCAACATATTTGTAACTGACTTTCCAATTAAGTTTATAACATCATATTAATAAGATTAGTTTAATCCCAACAATGTAACTATAGAGAGGTTTTACTGTATATGTAATGTTAAGCATTTTGTTTTGGTTACACAGGGTGATACTAGCCATTTTGGAAGTAGTCATGTCAGAAGTCAATTGATTGGGAGTAACATGTTGGCCTAAGCGGTTATACGAACTTTGGTTTTGAAAATAACAAACCACGTGTAAAATTATATATATATATATATATATTTCCAATCTCATTAGCTCTTGATGAAAAAAATAATTTATGTGAGATTAAGTTCAAGGCACTCAAATAGACAAAGGTAAAAAGTTTCATCAAGTCAAGAACAAGCATTAAAGGTACTAGTTTAGGTGATTTATCTTGTTACATTTCATATAAAGCTAGTATGGTTAAATGTTTGCATGATTAAGCATTTAAAAGCTCAATCCATTTTTCATACATCTTAATGAAAAAAACGATTTTATGAACTTTGTTATTTTCAAGTTAATGCTCTAAATTGAAAAAGTTTTGAGAATTTTGAAATCAACAAATATTGTTTTAAAATTCTAAAAATGAACCTATTTGAAATATTTTATATATTTTTAAGTTATAATATAATTTCAAAAAATTTTGGAAATCAACAAGTATTGTTTCGAAACTCTAGGATGGACCTATTTGTAAAGTATTATGAAGATTTGGGTTACAATATAATTATAGAAAAGCATGGGGAAAAAATATAATTTTAAAAAATAGTTTCATTGTATCAATCAATGTAGCAAATGGCTGACCAACATCGAACAGATTTGGAAACTAACAGCAATCCAACATTTCGAAAACGGTAAGCTAACTATTTTTTCACAAGATTATTAGAAACTAACGACGATCCGACATCTCGAAAACGGCGATTCGACAATTTAAATTTTGGCCTAATGGTAACTTGATCAAGTCAAAACGGTTGTTCGATAAGCATTAACGACGATCCGACTTTGTGCAGAAAGTCAATAACGACTAGTTTTCAGCTCTAACTATAAAAATGATCAATCATATTCAATCGATAACGAATTCAACAATTGACATTGAGCTTACTCTTGCATGTTTAGTTGAGCATTTTTTTTTTTAATTCATTGAATCACACTCTAGGCTTTTATTTATAAATATATACATTGTGTGAGTGAAAAATTTGTGTAACTTCATTTTAATATCACAATTAAGTGGTTGTAAGTGTAGGAAACACTTGGTTAAGAGGTTTGGGATAACCTCTAAATGTAAAGGTCCATTGACACCTTGGAAGTCAATTGTATGAAATACTAACTAGGCAACCCAAGAGGGGGGTGAATTGGGTTTTTAAAAATTAAGCAAAGCAAACCACACAACAAACCAATCTAATGCCTTAATAAATTTGAAAACAATAAATTCAATGAAAGCACAATAATAAATGAGCAAGGGAAGAGAAAGCAAACTCAAGGATTTTTACGTGGTTCGGCAATCCCCGCCTACGTCCACGCCTCCAAGCACACCAGGCTTGAGATTTTTATCAGAGCCTTTCCAAGAAACGTTTACTGATTGACTTGGTGTCAATGAACCTTACAAGATTATCTCTCCATTCTCTTCACCCCAAGTGTTTCTCACACTTTTATACTCACAATTTGATGAGAAATGAAAAATACAACAATGAATCTCTCTTTAAGAGTGGATATACAAATTGAAGAACAAAGATGATTTAATAAATGATGAGTTACGAAATTGAAGCTCAATATGTTGTGTGCACTTGTTTATGCTTAGATTAAAAATGAATTGGTTTTGAGTTTATATAGTTTGAGCTAAAAAACTAGTTATGCACATTTTGGTCATAAAACTACATCGCTTATGGACATCCGTACCGCTTAATGTTATGCTTTTGAATTCTCAACATCGTCAAATCTTAGCCGCTTTAAGTTCCAGAGACATTCTCAATTCGGTCTACCGCTTGTCGATCCGGTTAGCTTACAAGAATCGACAAAATATTTTTTAAATTTATAGTTTGACCCCAAAACTTTATAAAACTGTATTATAGCCCAAAACGTTATGAAATATTTCAAATAGGTCCAATTTCAGAATTTTTAAATAATACTTTGTCAATCCCAAAACTTTCTGAAATTATGATTTCACCCAAATATGTGAAATTATAGAATGACCCAAAATATTTAAATAGTTTCAAATATGTCCAAATCTGAAATTTTGAAACAATATCAAAGGTTTTAAAATACTTTCATTTTACTCCAAAACACTTTAATTCCATAACATCATTTTTCCATTAAATATGAAACCTTTATAATGTGAAAATAATGATTTATTAAAAAGAAAATAATTTGAGCTTAAAAGATTAATCATTCTTAATCTTGTTTGTTATCATCAAAATCAACATTATGGAAAAATATATGTTAACAATCTCCCCCTTTTTGATGATGACAAACATTTCATGTATTTAAAGAATGATTCCACAAATTGCTCCCCCTAAATATAATCTTCTCTTACAATTTGCCAATTAGCTAAATTGACAGATTTAAATACATGGATTTTTCTCCCCCTTCATCATAAAAAACAAAACTTAATTGGCAAAGAAAAAGAGTAGTAAATTTTTATAAATTTAAAAACATGCATTCTTCTCCCCCTTCATCATCAAAAAGAAAACTTAAAGGAAAAGAATAAGAGTAGCAAATTCATTACTCATGTTTGTCCGAGTAGAAATTTCAACACATTCTCCCCCTAACAACAAGCATTACCTCAAATACAAGTTTAGTAATATTACTCCCAAATTATTATAAGTCATGATAAAAGCCAACTCCATACACAAATCATCACACCAAAATATCATGAACCATTATTCCATTAATTACCAAATCAACAACTCATAACATAAAATTATCATATAAAACAACTATGTAATCAAATCATCATTATCTCAAAATCATCAAAATCATCATCATTATCTCAAAATCATCAAAATCATCATCATAATCAAATATCAATCATTAAAAGAATACTCAAAGTGCATATTATTCTCCTCTTTTTAACAACATCGAAATGATATATTACTTTGTCTCCCCCTTTGGACAATAAAAAAGTTCAAAATGCATACTATCCAAAATCATATTATATGCTCCCCCTAAATATATGGCCAATTTAAAATTTTAACCAAATTGATTTTATCCAAAAACATATCATATTTGTCTCCCCCTATCAATCATCAAAACCTCAAATCAAGCACATTAGTTCAAAATTATCCAAAACTTAAGTAAAGAACATAACATATAACTATATCAAATCCATATAATTCAAAATAGACATATAATCCAAAATCATAGCAAACATCCATATAATCCAAATGCAAAATAAAAGAAAAAGAAAATAGTAAATGTTGGTGTGTTCAAATACAAGTATAAAGGATTTGAAGTGAAAAAGGATGAGATCGATGGATTTTAGAGAGATATTGCGTGAGAGAGGGAAGCAAACGGTTTTTAGAGAGAGAGGGAGATCCAGAATGCCGAATGAGTGAGGAAGATGAACAAAACAAAAAACTCTCGAATCCGGCTTGCCGGATTTCACTAACCGGCTAGCCGGTTAGTGACCAGAAACTACAAAGCCGAAAACGGCTTGCCGGATATGCATAACCGGCCGTTCAGACAAATCGACTCCATTAAATTCGACACGGATTTGAAGAACCAGAAATCTGGTTATGCTCCAGAGAGGTCTTCACTTGAATCCGGTTTTCCAGATTTTAAGAACCAGCTGACCGGTTATGAGGCAGAGAGGAGACTTAGAAAATCTGATTTTCCGGATTGAAAATCCGGTTATCCGAATGTTGACCCGAGAGCAACCAAAGATAATTCGGCTTACCGGTTTGAAAAATCCGGTTATCCGAAATTTGTTCCAAGAGAAATCAACAAGAAAGCGGTTTTCTGGATTAGAGAAAGTGATAAACCGGTTTAGTCATTGGAAATCTATTTGGCTCTAATTGATTTTAAATCATTTTGTGATTTAAAACATTTCAATAAGCCTTTTAATGCATGAAATATAAATGTAAACATATAACTCATCTATCATGCATACACATCATACAATCATGAAATATGTAAGTATTCAAAGATTAATAATTCAAGCATATCACTCATTTATCAAGCTTAGACATTACAAAATCATCAAACTCAAACAAATCCACATGATGAGTTGACAAGCTATCATCATAAATAAATAACCATGCATCATGATAAAGCACTCAATGTTAAACACAATGATAATTCTATCATGTAAACATACAAGCATACTTTCGCAAATTCATTTATCATGATTCATTCAACAAAATTAATATGGCAAGAATTGTTACCAAAACAATTAAATCATCTTGCCTCATCTTTTTCTCCTAGATCATACTCAAGTGATTATCCTCACAAGCTTTCATCAAAGAGCTTCTCCACCATTCTTTGATTGTGGTACCTAAAAAAAATTCAAGTTGTATGCTTTGGTACCCAAATACTCTTGGGTCCTTGAACGTTAGATTTAGTTTCTTTTGGAACCCAAATACATTTGACTCCATAATATACATTTCTCTTAACTGGACATCTAAAACTCATATGACCATTTCCATTACAATAATGACAAACAATCTTATGATCACTTGTGGAGGTAGCTGTAACAAAATAATTCTTATAATATTTTTGTTTCAAATAAAGCTTATACCCAAGTCCTCCTTTATCAAACACACATTTTTGAGTGCTTAGTAATTTTTCTAAGTTCTTTTGACCATTTGTGAATTTTAACACAATTTCATTGAGCTCATTACACTTTTTCTTAAGCACTTCATTTTCTTTTATCAACATGTGATTTTTCATGCTCATATGAAATACTTTGTTTACCTTTAAATGATGCAATTCTATCATGCAACATTTTATTATCTAACTCTAGTCCTTTAATCTTTTCATTTAATGAATCATTGTATTTTTGTAAAGCTTCCTTTTCATTTTTCAAGTCATCTACATATGATTCTAGATGCTCATGTGAAGTGCTAGGTTTCTCATTTGATAATGCAACTCTATCATGCAATGTTTTATTCTCTAATTCTAGACATGTAATCTTTGCACTTAGAGATTCATTTTCATTTGTGAGCTTTACCATTTTCTTTTTAAGACATGCATTCTTTTTACCAATTTTTATCCAATTATCATGCAATTCTTTAAAAGCATCATATAATTCATCATAAGTAAAAATATCATTTACCTCATCAAGTTCATCATCCGATTCATCTCCAATTGCCATGAGAGCTAGATTTGTCATTTCTTGATTCATCATCACTTGTTTCCTCATCACTATCATCCCATGTGGCTACCATTGCTTTCTTCTTGAGCTTGTTGAGAAGAGGGCATTCCGTTCTTATATGGCCATACTTCTTGCACTCATAACATTTGATTACTTCATTCTTCTCCTTTCGGTTCTTGAAGTCTCTAAATTTTCTTCGCTCACCGGATTTCTTAAAAAGTTTTCTGAACCTCCTAGCCAGCATATCCATCTCCTCCTCATCCAGCTCGCTTTCCACATCACTCTCATATTTCGAGGCTTTGAGAGCAATGCTTTTCTTCTTCTCCTCATTTCCTCTTTCGGCTGCCATGTCTTCCTCATAAGAAATAAGAGAATCAATTAAATCGTCAATATGTAAGATATTCAAATCTTTAGCTTCCTCAATGGCAGTCCTTTTTGGTCTCCATTCCTTAGGTAGTGACCTAATAATTTTCTTAACTTTCTCGCTATTTGAAAAAGTCTTTCCTAGGGCTCCTAGAGTGTTCACTATGTCCGTAAATCTAGTATACATAGAATACACACTCTGATTTTGTTCCATTTGGAACAATTCATATTGCCGAGTGTACCTACTAATTTTAGACTCTTTCACTTGATTCGTGCCTTCATAAACAACTTCAAGTTTGTGCCAAATTTCATTAGCACTCTCACAACTAGATACTGAAATTCTTTATCTAGTGCACAAAACAAGGCATTCATAGCTTTGGAATTTAGAGTAGCTTTTCTCTTTTTCAATTCATTCCATTCCCGTGAAGGTTTTGGAATATCTTCCCCGACTTCATTTTTAATCAAAGGCATAAAAGGACCATCACAAACAACTTCCCAAATTTCATAATCTAGTGCTTGTAAATAAATTCTCATCCTAGTTTTCCAATACGGGTAGTCATTTCCAAAAGAATTGTGGATTGTCATTCCCTAAATGTTGAGTCATATTGGGTTGCCATTGATCTTTAACTCTAGATGGTTAAGTCTACACAAGAGCACCTCGCTCTGATACCAAATGAAATACTAACTAGGCAACCCAATAGGGGGGTGAATTGGGTTTTTAAAAATTAAGCTAAGCAAACCACACAACAAACCAATCTAATGCCTTAATAAATTTGAAAACAATAAATTCAATGAAAGCACAATAATAAATGAGCAAGGGAAGAGAAAGCAAACTCAAGGATTTTTACGTGGTTCGGCAATCCCCGCCTACGTCCATGCCTCCAAGCACACCGGGCTTGAGGATTTCACTATCCGATCCTTTTCAAGGCTTCAAACGTTTACAATTGACTTCAAGGTGTCAATAAACCTTTACAACAAGAGATTATCTCTCCATTCTCTTCACCCCAAGTGTTTCTCACACTTGTATACTCACAATTTGATGAGAAATGAAAAATACAACAATGAATCTCTCTTTAAGAGTGGATATACAAATTGAAGAACAAAGATGATTTAATAAATGATGAGTTACGAAATTCAATATACGTTGTGCACTTGTTTACGCTTAGATTACCAAAATGAATTGGTTTTCAGTTTATATAGTTTGAGCTAAAAAACTAGCCGTTATTAACATTTTGTTCATAACCGGCTTACCGTTTATGGACATCCGGTTAGCCGCTTAATGTTACTGAATTTTTTGAATTCTGAACATCCCAGAAATCCGCTTAAGTTCCTGAGACATTCTTCCAATCACCGCTTGTCGGATCCGTTGCTGCCATCGCTACAGTGAAATATTTTCTAAATTTATAGTTTGACCCCAAAACTTTATAAAACTGTATTATGGCCCAAAACGTTATGAAACATTTCAAATAGGTCCAATTTCAGAATTTTTAAATAATACTTTGTCAATCCCAAAACTTTCTGAAATTATGGTTTCACCCAAACTATATGAAATTATAGAATGACCCAAAATATTTAAATAGTTTCAAATAGGTCCAAATTCGAAATTTTAAAACAATATCAAAGGTTTTAAAATACTTTCATTTTAGTCCAAAACACTTTAATTCCATAACATCATTTTTCCATTAAATATGAAACCTTTATAATGTGAAAATAATGATTTATTAAAAAGAAAATAATTTGAGCTTAAAAGATTAATCATTCTTAATCTTGTTTGTTATCATCAAAATCAACATTATGGAAAAATATATGTTAACATTGTAAGCATCTTGAAGCCTTAAGGTTGTAATGCTTGGATAGTGGAATCCTCAAGCGTGGTGGGCTTGGAGGCGTCGACATAAGCAGGTTTTGCCTAACCATGTAAAAATCTCGTGTTTGCTCTCTTCTCCCTTATCTCTTTATTTTATTCATTGTTAAATTTATTGTTATTGAATCTATTAAGGCATTAATTGAAATTTTTATGTGGTTATATTTGCTTAAATTTTTAAAAATCCAATTCACCATCATCTTGGGTTATACACTTGGAATTTTCATAACAAACCTATGCATTTTGGGAGAAGTTGATATAGTATTGGTTTGGAAATTTTAAGTGTGGATGGAAATGATGAATAAGTTCTGATATGGCAAATTTATTTCAAATATGGTCACACAATTGTAGAGTGTTGGTGTAAGTATATAGAGAATTATGTCTTTCAACAATCGAGATCTTCTAACAAGGGTAGAAATCACAAATCAACCTACCTGGTTTGTTTTGAGCCCTCTTCTAGAAATTACTACAATTCATATAATGATTCATGGACAGCTACTCATTTTCGATCAATGCCATACAAATTGCCCACCTGGATCTTCCTTGTCAAACTCAATGAGGTGGCCTAGAGTTTGAACTAGAGTTGCTTATTTTGCTAATTGCGAAAGACCTATATATGAAGAATGGTACCTTGACAATAGGACTACAAATCACTTAACCAATAACATGGCAAACATGCACGTCATAAATGAATTCAAAGGTAATGACAAGCTTATTTTTAGTCATGGTGAAGGTTTATCCATTACACACATTGGTGATGCTTATCTCAATTTTAATCGCTTTAAGCCACAATATGCATGTACCCATATTTCACTTAAGGATATACTATTTGTTCCATCCATTATAAAGAACATATTGAACATTTTAAAACTTACCACTAACAACAATTCATCTATCAAATTTCTTGGATTTATTTTTTTTGTGAAGGATACACTGAAGAGGAAGGTTCTACTGCAGGGTATTGCTGAGAAAGGGTTATATAAATTGCTACTCAAATCCTCCCCACAGCCTGCATATAAGTCTTTTCTATCTTAAAGTCAAATAAATAAACCTTTGTTTATGTTGCCTTTCTCTCATTCCAGTTTTGTAACTAGCATTCATCGTCTTAATAAATGTTTTAAATCTCAATAAAATGCTTATGCTGAATCATTTGATAAAGTATCTCTTTTTCACCAAAGTTTGGACATCCCAACCCTCAAGGTCTAATGCATTTACTCAAAATTATTCATCATAATTTATCCTCTTCAAGTATTCATAGTCAAGTAACAAAGCACTTTTGTAAAGCATGTTAGTTTGGTAATTTCATAAGCTTAATTTTCCCATTACTAAAATCAAAGGCAAAATTGCACTAGAACTTGTTCACACTAATCCATAAGGCAGGGTCTTCACCAGTCTATTCTAAAGAGGACTATAGGTTTTACATTAGTTTAGTAGATGATCACACCAGATGCACCTAAATTTATCATTTGAAATTGAAATATGAAGAACTTGAAGTATTAAAACTATTCAAGCTTCAAATTGAAAATCAATTTCAAACAACAATCAAGATACTACAATATGTCTTGTAAAAAAAAAAAATACTACAATCTGACGACCGGGGGGAGGGGGGTATAAGTCATTCACAAAATTTCTAAATAAATTTGATATCCTCTTTAGACACTCTTGTCCATATAAATACTTGACCAAATGATCTTATTGAAAGGAAACATAGGCAGATTGTTGAATTAGGTCTAACACTTCTAGCATAAGCTAAAGTAGGGGTGGGCATTTTCCGGTTCGGTTCGGTTCGGTTCGGTTCTAAAATTCGGTTCGATTTGGTTTGGTTCGGTTCGCAGATATTCCTGTATTTTACAATTTTAACCAAATGTCTTACTGCATTTTATAATTTTCACCTAATCTCACTGCATTTTACAATTTTCACTTGCATTTTACAGAATATAAGTTCACAACAAGAAAAATAAAATTTTGTGAGTTTACAATTTGTGATTTAGCATTTTTTATTTTTTATTTTGAATTTTGATTAAATTAATTTGTAAATAATTGGCAAGAACCGATCGGTTCTTCGGTTCGGTTCGGTTTGAACCGAACCGAATGTAAACCAATCGGTTCTTGTAATTTCAAACCATTCGGTTTTTTACCTTAGAACTGAACCGTTTGCCCAGCCCTAAGCTAAACTTTCTTTTCAATTTTGGTGGGATGTATTTCATACATCAGTATACCTCATAAATAGATTACCCACTTCTGCTCTTAAAATATCCATTCCATATGAGAAGTTACATAAATACAAGTCTGACTACAACATGCTAAAATGTTTTGGTTTTACTTGCTGTCCATGGCTAAAATGTTTTGGTTGTACTTGTTGTCCATGCTTAAGAGATTACAATAAACTAAGTTTGATTATCATACATCTAAATGTATTTTCCTTGGTTATAGTCTATCTTAAAATGATTATCAATGCTTGTACCCTTTTGGATATACATATATAGCGAGACGTGATGTCTTTGATGAACATTCATATCTCTTCATATTCCAATTTTCATATCATAAATAAGTCTATATTAGATTCCTATTTTAAAATTACTCCAATTCAAGGGTTTCAACTATCAACTTTACTTGTCACAACCAATCTTATTGAATGGAAACAATGAATAATGAATCTCCTCTTAAGAAAATTCTAATGGTAATGACTTTTCTCTAACAATGTGATGCAACAGCAAATAATTCAAATTGACAGCCTTTTATATTCCCAAATAGACACAAAATAAGTACTCCTTACACACATATTTTACCTTTTCTTGTTCATGATGCATTAGTCAAATCATCTCTAGAAGCACTTTAAAATTCACCAAATACACAAAATATCATACCTCACAGCCATCACCCTATGATCATTAAAGGGAAAATATGTATCTTTAAGCCTAAGTTGTACATTGCAGTATTCTTGCAAAAGGAGATTGATACTATTGAAGAAGCCATAAATGATGAGAAATGGTTTTAGGCAATTAAGTCAAAATATGATGTATTGATAACAAATGATACTTGATTCTTGGTACTAAAGTCTGACAAGTACAAGGTTTTTAGCAATAAGTGGGCATATAGAGTGAAGTATAATATTGATGAGAGTGTAGCTAAGTACAAAGTAAGGTTAGTTGCTAAAGGTTTCAACAAATAAAGGAGTAAATCACAATTTTAATGTACCAATAATCTATCAGTATAGATCAATTGGATGTCGATCCCAGAGGAAATGGATTTTAATTGTAGAATTAATTTTGTAAATGGGTGATTGGATTTGTGGTGGAAATGATTTGGAATATGCTAAAACTTAAATTAAAATAAGCGAGAATAAATTCTAAAATTGGAATTGAAACGAGAATAAATTGAAGAGAATCTATGAAATAACGCATTGGGTATCTGGATCAGTATCAACATGCATCATGGGCTAAATAATCCGTATTAATGACAATTAAATCATGAGGGTGGAATCCACACCTCATGAACCACGCTCTAATCAATATGGTGCTATATTTATCGTACAAATAATAATAACCTTATACTAGAGAGCGGTAACTTGATGTCTGACAAGATCATTATTTATTAAAACATACACAAAAACTAGAGGGGAAGAGAAATTAAATTTACAAAATTAAGCCCATGACACATGTTGAGACTTCACCTTCAACAAGCTTGAAAGGAAATTAGCTACTCATAATTGAACCAGGGCAAATGAGAATTTATTAAAATACAAAGAAAATACAAGATGGAGAGAGAATTACAGAAAATGGATCCCAAAAATGGATTCAGAGATATCAAATTAGGGGGGAGAGGCCCCCTTTTTATAGATACATGGAGTAAATCATGGCCATCGGATTAAAAAATTTGACGCTTCGCGCCCGTCATCAGTCAATAGTCCACGGTTTGACCACTGGATGAACAATTTGACCCGACTTTGAACAGAACGCATTTGACCGGATGAAACGCGGTTTGGTTGAAACTAATCGTGTGATGCACCGTCGCGAGATTTTTTCGTCGATATATCGCCACGCCACCATCAACAAGATTACATAAGATTTTTAGCACAACAGGATCGTGTCACCTCATCGTCAATGCCATCATCGGTCAATGCCACGTCATCGATCCGTCTATGTGAACAAAGAGCGATATCGATCAATAATACATGTGAACAGTGTCGTTTATACTTTTATGCTCCTCCTAAGGTTTTGACTCACGAGTTCAAAAAGTGATGTCCGTTTTGGTCTCTCCTTTATTATGAAATGACTATAATGCCCCTAAAATACATAAATTACTTAATTAAAATAAAACACACGTAATTAAATCACAAGAATGTTAAATACGTAAAAAAGGTTGTTAGTAAGACTTGAAATGTAAATGACGGTTTTCTCCTTTATAAATATGCATTTTCTAACACTCAACACACCCCTTATTGCTAGTCCCTAGCAAATAAAAAAACAAAATTCAAATTCAAAATGATTTTTTTTTTTTAATTTTAGAAACACTGTGTTTATTCAATCGATTAATGATAAGCAATCAAATAAAAAGTATAAGCATTATCTCCGCCTAGCAACATCACACCCACATCAACCATCCACATGAATTAGCCCAAGAGACTTTGTTATAGCTACTTTCAAGAATGACATGTCAAACCCCAAAATCTCAGAAGTAGACACTCTCACAAAAGAAATTAAAACCCAATAAACATAATACTCCAATGAATGGTAATTGAGAGAAAATATAAAGAAATGATATCACATGCTCTCACCAAGATGAAATAAATATGCCCTCGACTTAGAAATAATACGATCTCAAGTCAAATAAAATGTTAAACCCACTTTATTTATCTTTTTTTATTTATTTATTATATCATCTACGTCTTTTTAGCCCATATAACTACTTTACTTCAAACTATAGTTCCTCAAAATCGAAGGACTTTTATTAGAGACGTAACGTAGGGGATATGGTAACAAAAAAAGGAAAACAAAGTGTATGTTTGAGAAAAAAGAATTTTTTTTTTTTTTTTGAAGTTGCAAGGTGTATTTCACCTATCGTTTATTTTTATTCTTTTGAAACAAAAACGTTTGTTTTTTTTTTTTTTTATTTGGCATAACTTCAACAACATAATTATTTACATTTTCTCAAACATAAATAGGTGATGGAACTTATAAGACATCGGTAATACTCCCAATCGAGTTAAGATGATAAGTTGACAAAGAAAAAGGTTTTTTTTTTTTTTTTTTTTAAAGGCCAAAGGTATGGATATTTAATAAAGGGATGGCTGAAAAACGGATCAAAGATGGCCTTCCATCGCCTTTTCTCTAAATAATTATCCATATCTACTAGTTAGATGGGCCTCCCAATGTAGCAACACACATTTTTTTTTTTTTTAAAGGGTTAACTCAAAAGAAATGTAGAGATCGTGTATAAAATAATAAACTGCTAAGCTGTATAGAGAATGGGCAAAATGGTTACTCTCAAAGAAATGATAGGCTCAATTTCAACTCACTTGGCACTTATTTATGACATGTTCATTCCTTCAAGAACTCATATTTGTCTCCATCAACATGTAAAGAAGAAACATAAACATCACTTAAGACCAAAGATAATACAAATACTAAAATTTGAAATTAATCATGTCATCCAATGTTAAAACAAATAACACAATTTTTTTTTTTTAACAACATTCTACCCCCCAACCTATTCTAAACATGAAAGGAAAATATGCATGCAGAAATGTGAAAATGATGTAGAAAAAATTTATTAGAAAAAGAAATGTTTTTTTTTTAACTAAGAAGATGCGTTTGAGGCACGACTCCATATTCAGCCATCTTCGACTAAAAAATTGGAAAATATATATTTATAAAGGAGAAAAAGGAAGAAAAAATTTTTTTTTTTTTTTTTTGTTTTTTTTTGTTTTTTTTTTTTTAACGATGAAGATGCGTTTCTAGAGTAACTACACTCCATATTCAAATCTTTTAACACAAAGCGTTAGCAGTTAGTTTCTACAACAAAAAATCAGTAAAACTTAACCAAGATTCCACAATTGTCGACTTATTCCTCCCCAATCCGAACTAAACATTGTCCTCAATGTTTGAAATGAAAGTAGAGTTTAGAAGACATCACCGGTGGTGCAACACGTAAGAAAAATATTTACAAAGGAGAAGTTAAATCTAATTTGTACTTCTGCTATCTTACCATCATTATTTGGTCGCCCAACACAAAGGTCCGAGGGTGCAGCTCCTTTATAAGCTTGTAACATATCAAGTAGCTCATTAGTGAGCACAAATAAAGAGTTTTTTCACATTGAAGGAATGAAATAATTTTTATTGCATGGTTAAGAAATGCGATAAAGAAATAATAAAAGTTATTGACATTTAACAAAACGATGGGTTTACGGTGAATGCGAGAAGATGCTAGTGTCATAAGTGCCTCTGTTGCAAGATCTCCGGAAGGAAAATAAAAGCATCGGCGTGATTAAGCATTTCAGTTATTCGTTCTTGCATACCGAGGGCATTAACTCTTTTCAGTTGATGAGTCGACGAATGGTTTTAGGATTCTTGGGATGATGCCTAACACTTGGCTTCCTCTCGATAAAAGCGAGACCATTTTGATAACCTTACCTCCTCCATACACCAAATGTAAATTTCTCATGCTGACCAAGATCTATGCTTAACTCTTTATGTTTTCCATATGTAAATCCAGAAAGCACACAAATGTTATTGAATTGTCTAATTGGAGTAGATGCCATTGGAATATATCTCAAAAATAATTTGTGAGTGTTTGAAAAAATAAATCACATTTAAGAATCTTGTTGATAGTCGGTCACCGTGAATGAGGTAACATGTTAAAATAACGCGTGAAAATAAAAAGGAAATGAAAAGGAAAAAAGCAAACAGTAAAAAAATAATCAAAGAAAAAAATGCACACAATAAAACAAATTGAAATGAAATAAAATAAAGAAAGTAAAAGGATATTTACACGTAGCTTGCATCATCTTCCTCTGGTTTTACGTCCGAACGGCTGAACGCCTCTATGGGTCGAGATGGCTTCCCATCCGGTTGTCTTATAAACGGAAAAATGTGGTTTATAGTGATTCCCGAGACTATATCGCATGCTCTTTCGGAATAATGGCCATAACTGGAGAAACGCTCCGTGCACATATCCAGGGATGCGTTTGAGACAAAAGGATATCATCCAATGACTCCTTATTCAAGCCATCCAAATTGAATCTTATCTTCTCTGTTATCAGACATCATTCCTAAAGAACATGGGTTTCTATCGCAACTCATTCTGGCACACTTGTGACAAGCAACATAAATTCTTCGAGCTCGTCGTTTTCTTGCATAATTTCCTTTACCACAACCAGGCATGTATGCAATAAATTTAGGAGGTAACTCACCTGCCAATCGTACTTTAGCCTCGATTAACCAACGGATGTCTGCAGGTATGTTATTCCTCATGAGTAATCGCATGCGTTCAGATCGGGCTTTATAGATCGTAAGGAGGGCATTCTGAGGGAGTGAAGGGAATCGCTTGTGAAGCTTCGCTAGAATCTCGTTTCTGTCCATACCTTCGCCTCAGAATATCAGTTATTATGGGAAACTGAAGTAACCGACTTGATTGTCACGGAGTACCGTTATCCGCCACTTCATCGGGGTAACAAACTAAAGCATACAACGTAAAAAACAAATTAAAACACAAAGAAAATTAAAATCGTCCTCTTATCGAATTTACCTCAAGCTCCAACCGATGTCGTAAACACTTCTCAATATCTACGAGTTTCTTAAACCCTCAGGCTACTAACTCGGTGGTTGTAGAGCCCAAATACGATGTGTTTTACAAAATTGAATCATTTGAGATGAGTTTTGACACGTTGAAGTGGTTTAAGAATGTTCAAGGAGGAATGGTAAGTACTCATGATTAACAATGATAAGAAAAAACTTAATGGAAAAAAACACACTTATGCAAAAATAATTTCAATTAACAAATAAAAGAAAGAAAGAAAAATCAAATCAACTTGAAGAGAAAAAATCAATTCAAATCTGGTGGGTCACTCAAATTTATTTCTGTCTTCTCCATGCTTGGTACTCTAAATATGGCTTTAATCTTTGACCATTGACTTTAAACGTGATTGTTCTTTGGGTCTTTAATTTCAATTTATGGAAAAAAACAAGATGAACAATAAATGGACTGCACAACGAGCGTAACTTACAGGAATAGGTGCGAGAATTGAATAAAAGCACTTTCGACCGGAGTGAAAGATTTTCTCATAATGTGCTTGTCGAAAGACTTTCATTCGTTGTTGTAAATTCGGCATTTTATTATGCATCATTGCGAATTTCTTCAAGTTCGCGGTTGTAATCTTCTTTCGAAATGGCTTCAAAGTTGAATTTCTTGATGGCCCAATATGCACGATGCTCGAGTTCCACGGTAGGTGGCAAGCTTTTTCCATACACTAGCAGGGTGACATCCCAATCGGGTCTTGAAAGCCGTTCTATATGCCCATAATGCATAATCAAGTATTAATGACCAATCTTTCTGCCCTCACCGCCTTTCTAATATGTGCTTTATTTCTCGATTGGAGATTTCAACTTTGGTTTCGCGGATGAAACGTAGTCGCCACTATGTGTGATTGAATACTTTGTCAAAAGAGCTTTGAATGCTTTGTTACAAAAGTGGGCACCACCATCACTGATTATTGCTCGAGGGAATCCAAAGCGTGAAACAATGTTGCTTTTCAAAAATCCTATCACCACTTTGTGATCATTGGTCCTACATGGAATTGCTTCCACCCATTTTGAGACGTAGTCAACACCAACCAATATGTATTGATGGCCAAAAGAAGGGGGAAAAGGTCCCATGAAGTCGATACCCCAGACGTCAAAAATCTCAACCACTAAAATTGGATTTAGTGGCATCATGTTCCTTCGCGTAATGCTCCCCATTCGTTGACACCTATCACATGAAGAACAAAAAGTGTAAGCGTCTCGAAATAGTGTTGGCCAATAGAAACCACATTGTAAAACTTTAGTCGCTGTTTTCTTAGCACTGAAATGGCCTCCACAAGCTTGTTCATGGCAGAATGAAAGGATATTCTGAATTTCATTTTCTGGGACACATCGTCTAACAATTTGGTCTGCACAATACTTGAACAAATACGGGTCATCCCAAAAGAAATTCTTTATTTCCGCAAAGAATTTGGTCTTGTCTTGCTTGGTCCAATGCTCTGGAAGTTTACCTGTAACAAGATAATTAACTATATCGATACCAGGTAATACTTCCACATTCATTAATTGTTCATCCTAAATGACTCATTCAATATTAATGGCTCTGATTGTGTCGAAATGGAGAGAGAGGTGGTCACAACATTTTCATCCTTTCTTATCTTTGAATTCCAAGTCAAATTTCGCAAAAGTAACACGAATTAGTCTAGCTTTTGCATCTTTCGTTGTGAGAATATATTTAAGAGCAGCATGATCTGTGAACACAATTATTTTACAACCAATGAGATAAGATCGAAATTTTTCCAATGCAAACACTATCTAGCATTTCTTTTCAAGATTGAATAGTTCAACTGTGCATCATTCAATGTCATACTAGCATAGTAAATAACATGAGGAATTCGATCAACTCTTTGTCCTAAAACTGCTCCTACTGCATAATCAGATGCATCACACATGAGCTCAAATGGTAAGCTCCAGTTTGGGGCCTGAATGATGGGTGATGATGTCAACAATTGCTTTAATTTTTCAAACGCCATGAGACATGAATCATTAAAGATAAAAGGTACATCCTGCAAGTAAATTGCATAAGAAACTTTGCTAAAATCTTTAATGAAACGTCTATAGAAACCAGCATGCCCAAGGAAAGATCTTACTTCTCTGACTGTTTTGGGTGGAGGAAGATTAGAAATGAGATCCACCTTGGCTTTGTCAACCTCAATACCTTTGCTCGAAATGATGTGACCGAGGACAATACCTTGTTTGACCATAAAATGGCACTTCTCCCAATTTAAGACTAAATTCTTCTCGATACATCTCTGCAGAACTAGCGTTAGATGATGTAAACATTGATCAAACGAGTCACCAAAGACAGAAAAGTCATCCATAAAGACTTCAAGGAATCGTTCAACCATATCAGAAAAAATGCTCAACATGCATCGTTGAAATGTAGCAGGTGCATTACATAATCCAAATGACATTCTCCATATAAAATGTGCGAAAGGGCAAGTGAAAGTAGTTTTCTCGATCTTTTTGGTGCTATGAGAATCTGATTATATCCTGAGTAGCCATCTAGGAAGCAATAAAATTCATGACCTGCTAATCTATCAAGCATTTGATCGATAAATGGTAAAGGAAAATGGTCTTTACGTGTGACAGAATTCAACTTTCTATAATTAATGCATACGCCATCCTCAGTCACTCTAGTGGGTATCAATTCATTATTCATTCAGTAATTCACTCTTTTTTGGGGACAACTTGCAGGGTACCCGTGAACTATCGTAAATGGGGTAAATGATACACATCTAATAACTTAACAACTTCTTTCATATTAGGATTTAACCGACGTTGCATTTCCTAGTAGATTTAGCATTTTCATCGAGTGAATGTAATGCATCTACTGAGGTTTATACCTTTTATGTATGGTCCATCCTAATGCCCTTTATGCTCTTTTTAAAACATCCAACAACTTACCTTTTGTTTATCATTGAGGGATGATGAAATGATTACCGTACTTTCTTCCCCAAAATGCATATTCAAAGTGTTGGGCAATGGTTTGAGCTTCGAGTTTGGTGATTCGATGATGGGATGAGTTTAACTTCTGATGGTGCTAGTTGTTCAACTCTTGACTTCCATTTATTAGTGTCCATGGATGGTCTTGAGTCAGTAGGCGTTGACCTCATCGATCGATCATATCAAAATCCAAACCAAAGTGAGTTAAACATGTTTGTAAAGGATCATCACTAAGGTTTGAAAGAAAAGTGTCATCAACTAATGCTTCAATTAAATCCACATCAACAATTCCATCATCAGCACTGTGAGGTTGTTTGGCAATGTTGAAAATATTTAGCTCCATAGTCATGTTGCCGAAGGACAACTGCATATTTCCGGTCCTGCATTGAATGTGAGCATCCGCAGTTGCCAAGAAAGGTCGGCCTAGAATAATGGGGATGTGCTTCCTTGAGTCCTGTATTGGTTGAGTGTCAATTACAATGAAATCAACAGGAAAATAAAACTTGTCTACCTGGATAAACGTCTTCCACAATACCACGAGGTATTTTAGGTGGACCGAAGTTGTTGGGTTGTGTAATTCTCCCGAGTTTCACGAATCTGAGTAACAAATTTACACTGGCTCAAATCCAAGCATTCTCGATTGTGGTTCCCATACTACATGAGATAGTGGGGAGCACAGGTCTTTTCATTTTAAAGGAATTTTATGTTGGAGTATAGAACTAACGTTTTCTGTTAAAAATGCCTTCTTTTGAACATGCATATTTCTCTTTTTAGTACAAAGGTCTTTAAGAAACTTGGCATAAGATGGAACTTGTTTAATAGCATCAAGTAAAGGGATGTTAACACTTACCTGTTTGAAGATTTCGAGAATCTCACCTGTGGATTTTCCCTTCTTGCCTTTAGCTAACCTCTGGGGGAATGGAGCTTTAGACGTATTCCTGGGTTGGTTTCTTTCTTTCTCCTCGGTGGTGAGTCTTGACATTCACAATTTGATTTTCTTTAGTCACAAGCATCCACTTTGTTGACTTCTTTTCCTTTCGCGGTCATGGTACTTTGACCTCTCCGATACTTGCATGTACTCCTTTAGGATTAGGCCTTTGGTTGACTTGAAATTTACCTTTCTCAATGGTGCCAAGAACTGAAGAAGCAAGTTGTCCCACCATCTTCTCGAGGCTTGAAACTGATTGGGCTTGTGAATTGAAGCCTGCTCTCAACTCATTTCGAAGTCCATCAATGGTGCGATTCTGTTGCTCAATGGTAGAATGAGTAACATTCTTGAAATTCTGGAATGCATCCTCCCATGGTCTAGGTTGAGAGTAGTTCTGGTTCTGATTGTATGGTCTGAATGGTGGCTGAGAGGCTTGAGGATTTTGAGGAATTTGTTGCATTGGTGGAGCTGGAGCCGCTGGTCCATTCTGTTGGAATCCTTGAGACCATGAAAAATTGGGGTGGTCTCTCCATCCAGGATTATATGTGTTGGAGTATGGGTTGTAATTTGATGGCTTTCTCATTACACCTATGGCATTGGCTTGATCTCGAGTATGGTCATGCGGTTACATTGATTTAGCGATCGATAACGATCTTTTTGTCGAAAGCAAGACCTTGACCATCTCCTTGACTTTGATTCAAGGTTGACTCGCAATTTGAACCTCATTTACTTTTAATTTTTTGGTATTCTGAAATGACCGATCGTTGTTGGGGAATTGTCCATTGTCATTTGAAAAGAATTCCCAAATCTCGATCGCTTTTTGACATTAGCTCTCCTCCACTTGTTGCCATTAGCCATTCTTGCACATTCGACAATAATCCTCCAAAAAGTATTGGCATTGGTGCCATTTTCGTCATGATGTGGACACTTCAAGAAGTAGCATTAAATCGCTCTGTCTCGAAAATTTCGTCCTCTCTGAAACTAAAGAGATTTCCTGAATAAATTTGTTTTATGCAAATATTTATTTAGAAATTTTGTAACCATTTTCCCATGATGCAACGCTTATTAGCGAAAAGTATTTAACCATGAGCTCATCCTTTAAAGAAAATAGAATAATCTAAGTTTAACATCATCGTCGAAAAATTTTCATATTTAAAGTTTGACAAATGGTATGAAAATCATTCAGATGATTATATGAATCCTCATTTTCTATAGAATGTGGGGAGACAATTTAGCACACTAGGTTTTAATTAAAACTCCTAGCATTTTGGGTATCTTATGCATGATGTGCTCAAATTAAGGACTAAAATAGTCTTAAATGGCCTCTCTGTGAAATCCATTTTATTTTTAACTTGCTTGTGTATTTTTTTTCTAATTCAAGGTCTATAGGTTGAAGATTTGGTAATAATGATCTACGATAATGCATGCAAAACAAATAAAATAAAAATAAAAGATAGAACAAAACAAAAAATAAAAGATGGGAACAAAACAAATAAAAAATAAAGATAAGGAGAAATTACGATACTAACCTTATTTTATTACAACCTTACTATAAAAATACACAAAAATAAATACGTGAAATAAATTAACTAAAAATAAATTAATAAGATAAACAAAAAAAAAAAATTACAAAGAAAAATAAATTAAAAATTAAATTACAGAATTTTAAAGAAGAGAAAAAGAAAAGAAATACTAACCTCTAAATGCGAATTCACTTTTTTTTTATATAAAAAATACAAGAAAACAAATAAAAGAAATTATTCACAAAAATTAATTCTATGAATTAAAATTAATTACCTCCAAAAAACTTGTTGCAAATTTTAATGTACTTTAATCTATTGTAGATAGATCGATGGTGACGAGTGTCGATCCCAGGAGGTGGATTTTAATTGGTAGAATTAATTTTGTAAATGGTGATTGATTTGTGGTGGAAATGATTTGGAATATGCTAAACTTAAATTAAAATGGCGAGAATAAATTCTGAAATTGGAATTGAAATAGAAATAAATTGAAGAGAATCTATCGAAATAACGTTTATCTGGATCCGGATCAACATGCATCATGGGCTAAATAATCATTAAAATTAAATCATGAGGGGAATCCACCTCATGAACCACAATCAATATGGTGCTTAAGGGCTTATCGTACAAATAATAATAACCTTATACTTAGAAATGGCAGATTCAGACAAGATCGATTATTATTTGAAGTCAAAACATCCACAAAAACTAGAGGGGAAGAGAAAATAAATTTACCAAATTAAGCCCATGACACATGTTGAGACTTCACCTTCAACCCAAGCTTGAAAGGAAATTAGCTACTCATAATTGAACTAGGGGCAAAATGAGAATTTATTAAAATACAAAGAAAATACAAGATGGAGAGAGAATTACAGAAAATGGATCCCAAAAATGGATTCAGAGATATCAAATTAGGGGGGAGAGGCCCCCTTTTTATAGATACATGGAGTAAATCATGGCCATTAAAAAATGACGCCTTCGATCGCTTATCACGGTTTGACCACGTGGATGAACAATACGGTTTGACCCGACTTTGAACAATGTTTTGACGGATGAGAACGCGGTTTGGTTGAAACTAATCTTGATCGTCAGATTTTTAATATCGCCACGCCACCATCAATACATAAGAATTTTAGCCCAACAGATCGGGATACACCTCATCACCAATGCCACATCATCGCCACGTCATCGATCCGTCCTATGTGAACATCAAGTGAACGATATCTGATCACGCGAATAATATATGTGAATAGTGTCATTTTTCCTTTTATGCTCCTCCTAAGGTTTTCGACCGTCCTGAGTTCAAAAGTGATGTCCGTTTTGCCGTCTGATCTCTCCTTTATTATGAAATGACTATAATGCCCCTAAAATACATAAATTACTTAATTAAAATAAAACACACGTAATTAAATCACAAGAATGTTAAATACATAAAAGTAAAGGTTGTTAGTAAGACTTGAAATGTAAAATGACGGTTTTCTCCTTTATAAATATGCATTTTCTAACACTCAACATAAACTATTGTGAAACTTTCAGCTCAATTGTAAAACCAGCAGCAGTAAGAGTTGTGTTAAGCATAGCTGTGATGAATCAATGGCAGATCAGGCAAGTGGATGTAAATAATGCTTTTTTAAATGGTGATTTGACAAAGGAAGTTTACATGAATCAACCAAAAACATTTGTAGATCAACAAAAACTAAATTTTATTTGCAAACTTCTTGAAGCTCTCTATGGTCTTAGACAAGCTCATAGAGCATGGTATGACAAACTAAAAGATGTCATACACAAAGGGGGATTCAAGAATTGCAGACCCGACACATTTCTGTTTCTAAGAAGGAGTAAAACCTCAGTAATCTTAGTTTTGACGTATATCGATGACATTTTCATCACAGGGCCAAATTGTGCTAAGTTGGAAAGCTTTGTCAAACACTTTAGCTCTGTTTTTGCTTCAAAGGACTTGGATAAACTATCATATTTTCTTGGCATAGAAGTTTTGTATTATCAAGGCAGTATATACTTCATTCACAAGAAGTACATTAGAGGTTTACTTGTCAAAGTAAATATGTTGGAATGCAAAGGTGTCAACACACCAATGAGTAGTAGCAAGGATTCTAGATTGTAGAAAACTATTGAAGGAGAAATTGGCTACTATATTGAAGATCCTACTAATTACAGAAGCATAGTAGGGGGTCTTCAATATTTTGTGTTAACAAAACTAGAAATTACTTATTCAATACACAAGTTAAGTCAATATGCATCCTCGCCAAAACTTCAAAACCTTATGGCTTGTAAAATGGTGCTAAGATATTTGAAGAAACACAAGATTATGGCCTGAGATTCATCAAACAAGACTTTCTCAAAGTCACAGTATTTACAAATGCTAATTAGGCCAATGACTTAGATGATAGAAAATCCATGGGTGCTTATTATGTGTATTTAGGCAACGATTTAATTTCTTTGTCTTCATAGAAGCAATCAGTGGTCATAAAGTCATTGGTCGAAAATGAGTATATAGCACTTGCATCAGCAACATCAAAAATCACTTGGTTAAAGCCTTTATTTCTTGAAATGAGACTTTCTTGTGAAGACAAACCAACTATATAGTGCGATAATGTTAGTCCTATTGAGCTTGCTAGGAAAGTAGGAATCCAGTTTTTCACTCAAGAACAAAATACATAAAATATTGATTTACATTTCATTAGAGAGAAAGTATAAGCTACATACTTAGATATCCTATATATACCAAGTGAAGAACAGGTTGCAGATATCTTGACTAAACCTTTAACCTCTCTTTAGTTCAATTACTTAAGAGCCAAACTCAATGTACAATCCCTCTACATAAAAGATTAATTAGATGACAACAGGTCTTTACTAAATATGATTTTTAAATTGAATTTATTAAAGGATCTAACAATTGTATTGTAGATTTTCTTAGCCGAGAATATAATGGAGATGAGTCTTTCCAAAATAATTAAAGGCATAATGATGTGTTCTAAAGGACAAGAATTGCTTCTCAAAGTCAATAGTATGGTTTATGATGGGCTTGCCATGATTGATGTTGCCCATGAAGAATTGAGTTGACTTTGCCATGAAAATTTTTTGCAAAATCATCCAGAAGTCTAGGCTTCAAAACAATATATTAGCAATAAGTTAAAAAAAGATCCATCTCAAGGATCAAACTGAGGGGCAGACTACCTAGAGTTCTTCACATAACTCAAAGGTCACATATCCAGAGAAATTTCTCTTAATCAATGATCTCAAGAAACAATATATAAAGAAAAAAGAATCTTAAAACTCTTCAGTGAGCTTAAGGCCTCAATATGATAAAAGTGGACAATCCATTCCAATGGTTAAAATTTCACTAGGAAGCAATTACGCTTATGATTGTAAAAGAATTGGTAAAATAAACTATGAGATTTGTCTTAGCCAAGCTATAATACCATATCATTTAAGATTATACCCAAGGATTAACTTTGGTCCAAAAGCTGATCTAAAATTAATAAAAGACATGTTTGAATATAGTTTTTTTAACCTTGTTTATTTAGGGAATTAAAAAAGCTCCCCGAAAAAATTACAGAGGCTGTCGATGACCTTAAAAGAATATCTAAAACAAGAGAGATGGTTTTTATCAAGATTCTCACTGCTTGCCCTAAATACTGTAATAACAAATGGTATCCAGTGCAACACATAGATTTAAGTTGGGATTAGCAGTAGAAAAAGTTAGTCCAACTGTTGTGGGTTAGGTTTACAATGATTATTATCCTGAACTATTCGAGCCCAAAGCTCTCACTAGTAAAAAGGGTCATTTGAATAAAAGTCCTCTATGAATTTCTCGAGAGCATGAACAAGGAAAAAATATGGCTCCATGAAGCCACAAAGGACCGTATAATCTTTTCTTTGAGTAGAAAAGAAAATATCATAGTCAGACAGACAATACTAAAAAAGAAAAAGGCAATATATGAAAAGCTCATGGAATCTAGCTTGCTAACACCCCATGAGGTATGCAAAGTACTAAAGAATCAGTCATCATATGGTTATTCCTATGAAGGATCAAAAGAGGAATCTAACAGGGAAGACATGTCACTACATGAAGAACTGATAATTGGCATGTGATAGGATAAGAAAAGATTCCAAAAAGATAAAGTCTATCAGAACTAAGTGAAGGCTGTCAGTCAATAGGAAAAAGATGACAACAAATGTCTTCAATGATAGAAGAAGATGGGGGTCACCTTATCACAAGAGAATCCACAATCCACTAGAAAAATTTAACAAGTGTCATTTAAAAAGAGATAGTATTATCTTTTCAAGCTTATAAATCAAAATACATAAGAAGGGGAGGACATCACATGTCTAAACCTTCACTCATATATGTATTCTCTGTTACTTTCTTTTGTAAACAATTCGAATTATGAAATAAATAAAACTCTTTTGAGCGAAATTATCATCTTCCTAATATCTTATATATTCTTAGAAATTAACTAAGAACCTTACATACTAATACTTGTTCTAGACGAGGAAGATGTCTTGTTACTAAGTACTTTTCTAGAGATAACTGCAAGAAATTCACTTAGACATATCTTACAAGGCTAGTCTGCTATGTGTAGCGTTAGGCCGTGTGGAATAGTTGTTGAGGTGATTTTGCATGATGTGTGAAGTTATGGCGGTACTGACTATGGACCTCTCTATGGTTGAAGGCAATTATTGAATCTATCTCAGAATTCCGAGAGATAGAACACTAGTTAGTAATTTTGAACTTTCTTATTTTATTTTAGCAACAAACGGAAGCATGTTGGGTCTTATTTGTTTTTTGAGATTTTATAAAAAAGGAAGTGATAAGATTAACTCAAATTAAAAAAAAAAATGGAAAGATCTGTTAACAAGTTTTTATATTCAATTGATAATTTAGATTTCAGTTAAGAATATCAAGTTGTTTATACAATTTCTATTGTTAAAATTAGATTGAATGCAAGCAAGCACTTGTACAAAGAAATGAAAAGGCTTAACATCAATAATGACCAAGAAGTATTTGATTCCTTTGAAGAGGAAAATAGGATAGCATTAATGGAATCAACCTTGAAATAATACAAGATAGGTGTAGAACTAATAATATAACTCCAAATCGACCATAAATTATTAATAATAATAATAATGATAATATGAATATGTTTATTAGGAAGCTGAATTTAGATTACAATGTCTATGTGAAAGCCTTGATGACATGTTCCTTAGTTGGGAAAATAGATGTGTGTGTGTGTGTGTATATATATATATATATATATATATATAGAAATGTTAAAAGAAAAAATTTGGTTCATGTTACAAAGGAGGCAAATGATCATAAATATAGGATCTCATCTAGAATTTATAAATCCATATGAGTTTGATAATCATTTAAAAGTTTATAAAATAATACTTAAAACTTTTAAAGGGTTTAAGGATAGATGTAGGAGAAATGGAAGAGGAGATGGATTTATTAAGATTATAGGTCCCTAAGATGAATATAAAAATCTTTGGGCAGTCAAAAGAATTAATAAAATTTAACATATTTTACAAAAAGATCCTTGTTGTTTTAGATGTTGTACACATTGTTGTAAGCATATCATTGTTGTTTAACTTCCAGGTGCTTGTGACTTTATAATTATTTTTAGATTAATCACATGGGGCTACTTTATTTGATCACTGTGTACCGACATAGTCGACACAATATGGTGTTAATTACAAACTACACATTGAGAAACAAACGAAAGTAAGGCCAACAACCATAATGCTTACATATAGAAACCAAAGATGGCAAAAAGCCAATTATTTATTTCCCAAGATCCTGCAAGCTGCAGCTCAACAGAGAAGGGTTTACACAAACTGACTGAGATACTCATCAACTGTAGTGTACTTGACATCAGGATAGAGCTGCGAGGCTTCAACTCCAAACGATGGTTCAATCTGGAAGTTGGTTTGATCTCCCTTCACGAAAGCAGAGTGCTGAATTGATAATATCACATTGACTGGAGGTGCAGCTTCTGCAGCGTTTTGGAGAAGGCGGTATTAATAAGGCACAAAATTTATTGCTCTCTTTGATAAAATTTAAAAAGTAAGAATTCTAGCTAACCTTGAATATTCTTTAGGACTTGCTCCTCCGGAACGTACACCCTTTGGAGGGTTTTGCCAATCTTTCTCTCCCACAAGGACACAAGATCATTGAATGAGTAAATATTACTAGGGGGTTTAATGTAAAGGATTTTGTTCAAGGTTCTGGGATCATCAACCGCTTTGATAGTATAGGTTCCAATATCATCTTCCTTGTTATAAACAGCTGAAAATCAAATGCCGAAACCAGTTAGCTTAGATTCATTAAACTGTTGTGTTACACTAGTGATGTGGCAGTTAAGCAGTTAAAGTGTTTAGTAATTACTTAAAACTCTATCTTACAATTACTTGGATTTATTTAGTATTGAGGTGTTCAAAAAAAAAAAAAAAAAAAGACAGTATTTTTGACAAAATTAGTCAAGAATTATAAGTTTTAATCAAACAACTATTAGATAAAATCATCTTAGTTTAAAAACTAAGTCTTTACAATTATTTACCAAACACTTTTTAATTGCTTTTAAGCTTTCCAAACTACCATACCAAACAGACCCTAAATTATCTTCTATACTACAACAGTTTTTGGCCATAATATTAAAACTGCAATAACAAACAGGGCCTTAATCATGCTTGTTTCAACAATCTTGTTATGAGCAATGAGCTAAATTTATTTTACCTTTAGGATTTCCATCGCCTAAGATGACAACTTTATCCCTAGGTGGGGCAGTGGCCCCGGGCTGCGACAAATTGGGAAGGAAGTAAGCAGCAAAGAAATTCGACGCTACATAAGTATACGGAATCCCTTCAGCCTCAACGGCTCGGCGGATTTTCGCCTTTGTGGCAAATGCTGATTTTGCTGGCTCAACGGCATGGACTCGATCAACATCATTCCCAAATTCTGAAGGGAAGAATCTCTGGATAATAATAATAACATACAACATCAATTAATTAATTGCGTCCAAGCCAATGCCATTGGTTTATAATTAATTAATTTAATTTAATTAACAATATTAATTATGTTATACCTTAATGTTACCAGCTTCTTTAATGGCCGCAATAATCTTGACCTGATCACCTAATAAAGTGTGACCGACCGTTGATATCACCACGTCCACTTGTTTTATCGCCTTCACCAAGCTCTCGTGATTCAACACATCTCCCTGCATAATAATAACAGCAATAAAAAAAATAAATAAAGAAAATAATAATATAAAGTAGATGCTACACTGCGACGTGTAAAAATGATCGGAATAAACAATTGAAAAAAAAAAAGAAAAATGAAAACGTACGATGACGAGATTGACGCCGAGTTTTTTGAAGTGATCGAGGAGCTGAGATTTGGAAGGATCGGAGAGTGTGGATTCTCTCACGAGCACGAACGTCGGGTGGCCGGCTTTCGCGCTCGCTTCGACGATGAATTTGCCGATGTACCCTGTCCCACCGATGAATAGAATCTTGCTTTTCGACGCCATTACTGAGACTCGTTCAGTTTGAAATTCGGGGATTCTTTCCTTTTTTTCTGCTTTGTTTTGAAATGATCAAATGGATGGATATTTTGTGTCCGACAGTGGTGCCTTTATAGGGTGCGTGAAAGCGAAGCAGTTCGTACATGCAGTTTCACGCTTGACTAAGAGGACGAAAATGCCCTTGAGGTTTAAGGACAAAAGCCATAATGCGTCTAGATTCATTTTGTCTATGGGTGACAGGATAGAATGAAATGACGTAAGCATAACGGTGGCTTGTTTCTGGTTCACAAATATCGCCAGATTCATTCTTTTCAGGTTTTGCAGTTCGATTCTGTGGCGGTTCTAATTCTGACTTTTTGATTAAATACACGAATTCCAATTCAGTTTAACAATTTTTTTTTAATTCGGTTTTAAGATGTGATGTATGTTCCTTGTGGCAATATACCATTTAAATTTGTTTACATATTATATTCATCTGTCCAGCGACATTGCCTTTGTGGTATGGTACCCCAGGATTTTGTCCTTTCATGAACTGACCGTTAGATATCAAGCTATCGAATCCGACGGCTGTTCTTTAGAGGACTTTAATAAACTAGTAGGGGCAACCGGTTAATCCTATCTAGTGTGATTTGGACCAAAATGCCCTTCTTCTCTAACAAAACTTACGCACAGGTCTTAAAGAACCAGTAATTTTTTTTTTTTAATAACTAAAATCCATCGATTCATATTTTCTTCATTACATTTTCAGATCTCAACTCATTTTGCTGACTTCATTGTGCGCCATAAACTCTATCTCATTCTACATTTGCAAGAGACCAAGAATAGAATTAGACCCTATTTAGTATTGGGATACCATACATTAAAAAATTACAATGTGGGATTTCAAAAAAAAAAAAAAAAGCGGTGGTTGTTGAGGCAGCTAAGGTTAAATAAAGCTCGGGCTTAACTTGAAGTGAGTTTCTAAATCTTTTTCTGCTGATTTGGACGCTAAATTTGACTAAATCCCACGTTTTTTTTTTTTAATTTTCTTCCACTTCACCAACTCAATGACATTATTCTTTCTATTAATATTTTCTTCCTTTGACTCTACACAAGAGCTGAAAATCATTTCTCACATGCCACTATACATTAGTTATGGATTTCTTTCATTCTCACAAGCAAAATCCATTTCTTTCTTTGTCAATGGTCCGTTTGAGTTGATTTGATTAGCAGAGAAGTGTGAGGGGTAGAAAGCGAGAGGGGTTGTGACTGTTGATTAGTTATGAATTATAATGACTGGTCGGCGATCGTTACCTTCTTATGGTAGGTAGTTCTCTATTTCACCAATAAATTGCATCCATTGTGCTAACAGTCGTTATCTGCATCCCAAGTTACCGGTAATTTACCCGTCAAACCTGTCTCCTAAAGCTCTTACGTGTCTCCTTAGCTACCCATAGATTTTGCTTTTTAATAAGGCAACGGTGGATCAACTAAATTGTCATTTAAAACTAAATGTTTGGTGCAAATACAAAATTGATTATTTTTATAAGAGTAATGATATAACCACAAATTCTTGTATTTATTTTGTATAAATTGATGTGGCATGATAAGATTGGTTGAATTAAATATCACTTGGCTCACATGATTTATTTTTATTATTTTATATTTTCATTCAACTAATGAATTAATGTCACGTCAGTTTGTACAAGATAAGTTTGTATAAGAGTTTGTGGTTGTATCATTACACTTTTTATAATACTTAAATGGATTATGAGTCGCCGAGAGTGATTGTTGACAGTGACAATCAGACGACTTTTTGATACTATATAAGGATGGTAAAGCAGCCACTAGGATTTTCTCTTCAATATTTGGCACTTCATTATTTTCTAGAAAACATACACAACATTACAACCAGACAAGAGCCAACAACCATTCAGTTTTAACAATGTTTCTTTCTTGGCAAAAATAGAAAAGAAAACAGAAAGAGCAAAGTAACAGATCCATAATACACACTGTTTTAGATAGATTTTGGGTTCAAAGGAAATGAGGAAAACCTATCTAAAACAATGAATTTGTATTTTTAGGAGAACGGATACCTCATTTGTTGTGTCTTTGAATTGAAGGAGGTGAGAAGGATGAGAAGTCAGAATAATGGTGAAAGGAGTGAACCAAGGAAAATGGCAAAGCGAAACGCAAAATTAAATAGAGGTTGAAGTGTTCTAACGCTCATATTCTCGAGTTTTTTATGGTAAAGAGAATTTCAAGGTTTAAAAAACTTATTTTGTGGAGTGTGAATGACTTAAGAGAATAAAACCCCTTTATATATATTGAAAGACTCACGCCACGTGATCTTTTTATTATTATCCCTTTCCAGGCCTTTCACTTCTTTTTACCTTATTATGATTTTTATGCCGGAATCAAGATGGCGTTAGTGATCTTATCCTTTAACGTGCCACTGAGTGGTTTAGGATACCTGCATCGGGTTACGACCATCGACAACGTCTTCACTTTTAAGCGGTGGCCACCACTTTTTAGTACAACGTTTTGATATTTAATTATGACAAAATCGAATATTATCCTTTAAGAGATAGAGACATTTCTCATGGCAGACTTTTTCAGAGGATTCTCCGTAATCGAATTTGTTTGCACTGTTATACTAACCTCGAAGTTACTCTCGAATTATCGGATACGCCGAATTATCTTGATCTATGCGATATCTTAGATTATACTGGAGTTATTCTGTTCATCGACGCGTGGCATTCTGTTTCCTTTTCTATTTTTCCCCCAAACACACACCAATACCAATTTATAGATAATCCATACGGTAGATGGTTGGTCGACTCATTGTGATCCTACTGAAAGTTAAGGAGGATGCCGGTGCAGAAGAGATACCTCATGCGTTCATAAATGATACCCCTAATAACAGATAACGTGCGTGCAACAACCTCTTCGGTTTTATCATTTTGAATGCAAAAAAAGTAGTAAACATGAAAAATATTCTGTTTCAATCACTCAGAGAAGAGTGAAGTCTAGGTCTGGATTATTAATGCACATTAAATGCAGACCAAAAAAAAAAAAGTGAAGAATCAAAAGGTAGCTGATGTGGATTGGTCACTGTTTTAACGCAATGATAATTGTTGAATAAGAATGTCTCAAGTTATGGAACTGTAACATGAAAGAATGTCTCAAATTATGGAACTGTAACATGAAAGAATGTCTCAAATTATGGAAATGAAACATGTTTCATGTCGTATTCGTACCATAACCAGAACTAGAACAAGACCCATGTGGGAGTTCTCAATACATACTGTATCACATTGATGTTCTGATCTTATCCATGAATGATCTTTTACGAATCTGCAGAGACAGCAAGTGGAGCATAAGGAAAATCGAAGTTAGTACCATACAACAGGGTATCTCAACTGATGATGGAGATGTGAAATTAAAAAAGAAAAAAAAATTCGCGAATACCAATATTATTGTGAAAAACTAGCATAAAACAATGCCAGAGCTTGGCTTCTTGACAAGAAAGGCAACTTGCTCTTTGCTAGTATAGTCTAAATAAACATCATCTTACAAACTTCATTGAACTGGCCAAAGCAGGGAAAGCCAGCCGCTGTCTTTATACCACAGAACCAGGGATGGAAACCACCCAACTTTTGGTTAGGATCCTGCTGCTCATCTCAGAAGGTTTATATGAACTGATTGAGGTACTCATCCACAATAGTATAGTTGACATCTGGATAAAGCTCTGTTGCCTCTACTCCAAATGAAGGTTCAATTTCGAAGTTGGTCCCAAGACATGAGCCTTCTCTAAACACAGGAAAACAGGCAAGCATTGTAAAAACTTGATATCCTTGCGAGCAATCTGAGATCTAGAAAGAAAACTGATTCATACAGATTTCAAACAACACAACCATGAATAGATGTTCTTGAGATTGTTGAAACCAATTAGATTCTATCGCATTTTGGAGAAGCAAAAAAATTTCCATTATCGGTCAGTTATATCTATCCACTTGATAAGACCAAGGAAAAATTCTCCATGTATTGTCCTCAGTAACGAATGAAGTGATAGTTCTAACTAACCTTGAATGTTTTTCAGAAGTTGCTCCTCTGTAACATAGACCCTGTCAAGGGCTTTGCCAATCTTTTCCTCCCACGGGGTCTGATGTAAAGTATTTTGTTCAGTGTTCTTGGATCATCCACTGCTTTGATAGTATAGGTTCCAATATCATCTTATTAAAAATTGTTGGGGATCAAATGACAAAACCAGTCACATTCATTTAAGTATTTAACTACAGTGTCAAGATCAAATATCAATAATTTGGCTATTGCCAAGGAAATTACTCTGATTGGAAGCGGCAACTGATCTTTTCCGATTAATGTTGGTGAATTAATGTGTTAAAATCATCCCCTTATTCATGCTTTTTCAAGTTCATTCTATATAACTACAGTAACCACACATTGCGTGTACAGAGTAAATGTATCAAGAAGCGCCTTACCTTTTGCATTTCCATCACCTTGTCACCTACGATGACCACTTTATCCCTTGGAGGAGCTGTGGCTCCAGGCTGTGAGAAAAAGTGATAATAATTTTGAACACTTTGAGATCGTTGACTGGATACCGTTAAAGATAAGAGACTGGGGAGAGCGCGAGCGTTGTTTGTCTGTTTCTGCAATTTCGGGCGTCCAATTCATTTTTCTTTTTGGATCGGGTTTGGTGGGCTTATGGGCATCGGCCGAGTGACGCAAGCATGATGTTAGCGTGCGTTTCCGGTTTAGGTCCGGTTCATTTTACACTCGACTTAGCTCAACGGATTTTTTTTTTCCTTTTTTAAATATTACATTAATTCTACTAATATCAACATCAAATAGAATAAATATGTAGCTTGAAAATTAGCTAAAAAATCAGAGGAAGTTACTAAAAATAAAAGAAAAGTGATCTTTATATTAATTGTCGTTGACATGATTGATTTTGTTATATTTTTCAAAGTTTGGAAAAAAGGTGAGAACCATTCAACTAATTGATGATTACGAATCGATGATTATTGGATACAAATTCTTATACAAATAAAAAATGTACATATTGATATTTGATATTGATATATTATTTTATTCACTTATTTTAAAAAAAAAAGATAATATAAGACATGTGAGTATGTGATAATTTATATAAGATAATTAGTTTGTACAAATAGGATTTGTACCGATGTTTAACTATGTAATGATATGAATCAAATAAGTAGACTAGAACTAAATGATGAATTAAAAAAAAATGTAAAATCAGACGTATTCAGGTTCATAAATGAATGAGCATAGGATGACAAACAATAGACCTTGTTATTGTTCTGCATCAAATCCATGTTCCAGATTTTATCAATGAATCTAAATAATGATCCAAGGACAATATCATAATGAAGGATAATAATCTTACACCAAGGTATCTAAATAGTCGCTGATTGTAGTGTATTTCAAATGCGGATAGAGTTTTGTTCCATCCAGTTCCCCAGAAGACTCCATATTAAAAGTATGACTGATCTCCCTTTACAAATGCAGAAAATATGAAAATAAACTCCTTGTTCTCCGGAAATGGTGTTTCTGCAATTCAATAAACAACTCACTCACATATTCCATATCATTCTTGAGATAGTTTCTATATCACTAGCAACTTTTTTAAACTTGGCAATAAGAGATGCCCAAAAGTACCTTTAATTTTCTTAACAAGCTCCTCTGCTGGAACATAAATCCTCTCAAGCTTCTTCGCTATCGTACTCTCCCAAGTCTCAACGAGCTTCTTCATTGAGTGCACACATCCTGGGGTCCTGAGGTGCAACAACTTATTCAATGTATGTGGATCATCTAGTGCATTAATCGTGAAAGCAGCAACATCAGTGTCCTTCACAAACACGCCTGCATAGAGTCCACAAGAAAATTACCAATAACAATGAGTTTTGAGTGAGCTAGTAAAATTTTGTTCAGCAATTTATTAACCTCTAGTGTTCCCATCTCCAAAGATTGTCAGCTTGTTCCTTGGAGGAGTAGTTGGGTTTAGTTGGACAAGTGATGGAAGTAAAAGGCTCATAAAGAAGTTGCAGCAGATGCAAGTGTAGGGAATTCCTTCAGCTTTTATGAGACGTCGGATTTCAGTTCTATGTGCAAAGAAGTTGCTGTCCAATCCTAATAGCCGATTTTTATCTGGACCTGCTCCGTATTCAGATGGAATAAACCTCTGAAAAAGTTTACATATTCTTGGATCATACTGAATATGCATATGTACTACATACGCGAAATCATAGATATACTTGCCAGGGTACTAGAGTTTCTAAGAGCACAGAACAATAATGAAACTTTTACCAAAAAATTGAACAAGTAAATAAATCTCTACATCGTTTCAGAATATTTCTCACCTTCTTAATGTGAAAGTTCAACCAAGTACTTGTCAAAAAGTTAGGTGATAAGAAATTTAAAAAAAAAAAAAGGCTCTAATATCTCAAAATTTACAGCTTTTTTTGCTTCTATATGCAGGATTTACATAGAGTTGATATAGTAGGTAACATGCATGAGAAACAATTAACAATCAAATTTCAAGAAAATATACAAACCAAGAGTAGAGGTAAAAATAAGTAGACATGATCTCGGTTACAATCAATAAACATGATAGAAATAATGCTTCACAAATTTTTTTTTAAGAAATAAATTTTGATCTACAAGGTTAGACATTTTAAGTTTGAACCTTTATGCAACCGGCTTCTTTGATAGCTCTAATGAGGTTCTTCTGATCAAAAGCTTGTCTATCGGAATTGAGCATATCACCACATCCACTTGCTTCACTGCTTCTAACAGACTCTTCTCATCTTCCAATAATCCCCAATAATCAAACAACCCAGAATAAAAGACTCTCAAAAGTGAAAAATTAAAATCTAAAGGAAAGTAAATGATTTGAAAGCAGATAGAGTAAGTTCTGACTTTGAGGAGGGTTGCACCAGCACTTAGAGATACTCAATCTTCTGCTGTCTAATGGGGTCACTGGAAGCTGAGTCTCTAATAAGAGAAAATTTTGGGTGACCATATTCGATGCTCCTGGTGAAATGGTAGCCAATTCTTCCTATTGCTCCAATTACCAACACTTTGCTCTTCTCCGCCATCTCCAGCAAACCACAAACCCCCCCCCCCCCCCCCCCCACCAACCCAAAACAAAATGTTTTCAGTTTGAGTATTGACTTCAGTTTTGTTGAAAGGACCTGACATCCGCAAGTTTAACTGACCTTAACTTCCATGTCATCTTCTCTGTCCCCTTCCAAGATTCACCAGAATTATACATTCTACTGAGATATTGTGAGATTAGCAATTCGAGTCCCTATTTGAGATATGGGGACTCAAAAATTTTCTTCTCTCAATTAAGATTTAACTGAGTGGAGGTAGTTTTCTGCTCATGAAATACGAATGGAGCAGTTATCTCTCAAATATTAATGGGAGTAAAAGTTTAGACAATGTTTTGTAAGAATTAATATAAACTTATCCAGTAGTAGTCTGATGGTAAATATTAGTAGTTGTTTGATTGTAATATCGATATAAAAAAAAAAGATTATATATACTGATACTCTTTTTCCGCTTTCAATATAAAAAATATAAGCCATTCAAATTATTTAGTATAGATATTGAGTAGAATTCTCTACAATAAAAGACAAAAAGATCACTCTTTTCCCATTGCTTTGCTATGCAATCAAAGTGACTACTATTTCTATGATTCTTTTTCATTAGGTAAACTCAAATTTGATTCATTTTCTAAGTAGTTGAAGCTTTTATGACAGGTGGGTTGCTGCTACTTATGGAGAAGATGAGATCTAATGACCGAATCATTCCTTAGTTATGTAGAATACAAGGAACAAGTAACGAAAGATGAAGAATCCCTCCCTTAGGATCTTGTTATTAAACAAGGACGATGTTCTAATTCTATAAGAGCATAATTCATGCCACACAAGGGCATCAATTGCCAGCAGGCCATGAATAACCTGCTCAGTAAAGCATTTTTACAAGTAAAAAACACTTGAAGTAAAAGCGCTTTTTGTAAAAGCACTTCTAAACCTGTTTGTCGTCCTTTTCCTTTTGGGATGATTTTGTGAACTTTAAAAAAAATAACTACTGCCCAAGATATTACAAATTTGAACTCACAGTAGAGCTTGTGGAATGAGGATGGTAATATTTACTTGTAGTTGGGCAGCATGCTGAACTAGGCAACAAACATTTAGCTATATAATGTTAACAAAAACAAAGTACAACTCCAAAAATTTCTCATGTTTCTACATGCTTTAATGCTCCAAAGAAACTTTAAATGAATGAATTTCACACGAGCTTAAAATACCTGAGTGGGGATATTGTCCATCTTCTGCATTGTCACATTCAGATTACAGGGAGTGGTTACATGTTCTGTACCACATCCATGCTCCACATCTAATCCATGAATTAGATAAGTCGTTCAATCATCTTTCATAAATCCAAAAGACACAATGAATTACCAAAACAGGAAAGAGTAGTTTTACAAGAGGGTGTCTAAATGCTCGCTAATTGTAGTGTATTTCAAGTGTGGATAGAGTTGTGTTCCCTCCACTCCACTGGAAGGCTCAATATCAAAGTACGTGTGATCCCCCTTTACAAAGGTAGAATATATGAAAACCATCTCCAAGTTCTCTGGATACGGGGTATCTGCAATGCAACGAACACATATTCTTGGTATTGTTTCAAAGAGGAAAACGCTGGAGAAAATACACCAATCAGTGGTTCTACCAAGGAACGCAAGAAAAAAGTCACTATACCATATCGTCACTATACCATATCCCCTTGTCCACACAAATATATGCCTGTAACAAACAATGCTAAGCAAGAGCACATATTATTGTGTTTAGTACTCTGCCAGGTTAATTATGAGCCTCCCCTAAACTCATCCTTGTACCATTTCAGTAATGTTACGTACAAGTCTTAAACTAATTACGCATTTTTGTGATTGTCCTCTTGCAAATTCTCAAATAATCAGTAATATGTCCAAATCAGCATAGGATGATAGCTCTGACTAGCAAGAAGTCAACTACTATAAATGCTTACTAATTCATATCCAAAATTTTTCATTATCAATTTAGTTAAATCTAGTTTGTGTGTTGCAGTGTCATGCACTAAAATCTAAATCAACTTCAAAATGATTTCAGATTTTAACTTGCCAATAAAAGACATACACTGAATGGTAACAATATATGGTATATACTGCTAAGATACCTTTAATTTTCTTCAGAAGTTCCTCTTCTGACACATTAATCTTCTCAAGCTTCTTCCCTATCTTACTCTCCCAAGCTTCAACAAGCTCATTCATGCAGCAAACATTTCCTGGGGGCCTGAGGTACAACACCTTATTCAATGTACGTGGATCATCCAATGCACTAATCGTGAAAGCAGCAACATCAACGCTGTTCACAAAGACACCTGCATAGATCCACAAGAAGGCGCCAAATTACCATAGCCACCACTTATCCGATAATAAAACAAACTAACTACTGAGCCAAATCTCAAGGAGAATAATCAAATCTTGGCCAGCAATTTAACCTTTAGTATTTCCACCTCCAAATATTGTGACCTTGTCCCTTGGAGGAGTCTTTAGGCCTGGTTGGACAAGAGATGGGAGTAAATAGCTCATGAAGAGGTTGCAGCAAATGTAAGTGTAGGGAATGCCTCCAGCTTCTATGAGACATCGAATCTCAGATTTCCGTGAATAGAAGTTGTTGTCCAAGTCAGATATCTGAGATTTGTCTGGATCAGCCCCGAACTCTGATGGAATGAACCTCTGAAATAATATTCATATAAGCTTAACTTATTTAATAAGAGAACCAGTCCGAACATTGCCTACACATGCATCTTTACAACATTTACAGTGTTATCGATGATAGTAATGTTATATCTTCAAGAGTTGCACCTAATAGCTTTAGAGCAGTTTTAACTATAATATAAGCTACTAGTTAAGAATCATAGCACAACTTCCAATCATATCTTAATTTGGTCTAAAAGCATATTAGATAATGAAATGTTTAAGCTGTTAAAAAGGAACAAATTGAACAAGTAAATAATTTCTACAAATGAAAGCAATAAAAATAGCAGTCAGCTGTGCTCAAAGAAAATGCAAACATGTACAGATTAAACGAAGACTGGGGGAGAAAATAATGGAAAAATGCACGGTAGCAGCCAATTAACAGGATGCAAATCATACATCACGAAAATTCTGAAAAAAAAAAAAAATTATCGACAGTTTATAACCTTGATACAGTCTGCTTCTTTGATAACTCTAATGAGAAGCTTCTGATCAAGAACTTGTTTAGATGGGATTGAACATATCACCACGTCGACTTGCTTCACTGCTTCCATTAGACTCTCCTCATCCTCCAATGATCCCTTAAAAAAAATGATATAAGGATTAAGGAAAAAGAAACCCGTAAAAACCCAACTTAAAAATGACAAAATTACACAAAAAGGAAACAATCTTAAAGCAGAGAAAGATGATGTGCTCACCTTGAGGAAGGTGACACCAGCAGTGGAGAGAGACTGAAGCTTCTGCTGTTTGTTAGGGTCATTGAAAGATGAATCTCTAATGAGGGCAAAAGTTGGGTGACAATATTCAGTGCTAAATTTGGCCAAATGGTAACCAAATCTTCCTGTGGCTCCTATTATTAACACTTTGCTCTTCTTCTCCATTTCTCTCTCATGGCTCTTCTTCTCCATTTCTCTCTCTCCCCCTCTCTCTCCAAAATTTTTGCTGCAGGTGTGTTAACTGTGGTTTTGGTTTGTACTTAGGTTCCCCAGTTTGACTGAACTGGTCCTGTCTTCCACGTCAGCTTCTGTGTCCACACGTGGGGTTCACATTCATTGTCTTATGTTTACTTGCTGACGTGGTATATTTGTTACATTGAGTAATGAGTACTTGGGCAGTTGGGCTTCCAAATATGACGCTATTTTAACAATTCTGAGTTTGAAATTTGAAGCAGAACCGAAGTAACCGAATCCATAGAGCCATTCATGACTCTTCATAAGCGTATTGCTGTACAAATCGAGCCACTGTTTCAGAGAAAAGATACAAGCAGAATCTCAATTTCATCAATTGAAGGTTCTTCAATCTTTCTCAATTCAATTTTCTACACTGATTCTTTTACTTAGATAATTGTATAAATTCTGAAAAAGTTGACTTTTTCTGTTATCAAAGAAGTTGACCAATTTTTTTCCCCTCTGTTGTCTCTGCAAGCAAAGTAGTTAATCTCTTTATGATTTTGTTCTTAGTAAAATTTGATTTTGACTTATTCTCTAAGAAATTGATGCTTTTTCAACAGGTGGGTTGTTGCAAATAATTGTGAAGATGAATGATCTTATGACAAGATCATTCCTTCGTTACGTAGAACTCAAAAAACAGGCCATGAAAGATGAAGAATCCCTGCCTGACCTTGACATCGGCACCCAACTCTATGCTGTTGATGGGCAAAACCTTTCACAGTTCTTCGAAGTAGCTGCAATCAAGATTGACATGGAAGATATCACCAATCTCTATATCGATATTCAAGGGCAGAATGAAGATACGAAATCCGCTCAAAGTTCGAAAATTCTTGGAGAGATTAGAGACAAAATCAATTCAGATATGGTCAATATATCCTTGAAAAATAGACAACTTTATCGCCCTCAAAACAAAATTTTACAGCGGTTGCTATTTCAAAATAACGTTGATCCCTAAATGCTGATTAAGGGCGGACAAGGGATCGGTTCGTTCAGTATTGAGCCGAACCAGAAATTTTAGTTTGTTCCGTATTGAATTCTAAGAACTGATAAGAATAAAACTAAAAAATATATGGAACCGGAACCAAAATTTTTGGTCAAATCCTTCAAATATTAATTTTTTAAAAAATTTTCTTACAAAATTTAGTTTTTTTTATTATTTTTTCATAACCTCTTAAATCATGGCTCCTTGCACTATTTTAATATAAAAAATATTAATGATTAATTTTTTTCGATTTGATTCCAGATTTAAAGAAAAAAAATACTAAATTGGAAATTTGAAAATTGAACTGAAATGGTTTTTTTCAGAACGGGTTCGGTTTTACCAGTCCTAATGCTAATTGTATCTTTTTTAAAATAAAAAAAATTATTGGCTCTCCAAAAGCTTCGCATTTCTTTTTCTTCTTTTTCATTTCACCTCCAAAACTATCCGCAATTAATTGATTAACATATTTTTTAATAATAATTTTCAGAAAAAATATATGACATGATTTAATTTTCACTTAAATCTAGAGTATTCTTGAAATTTTTCATATATATAAAAAAATATGAGAAAGAGTGAAGTTTATGGATTTCAAGTCTACAATATTATAGTATAATGATATATTTATAGACTCTGTCTACCATGCCCCTTAGGCACCGTACCCCTTGTTTTGTCATCTACTGAAGTGGTCGTTGAATGAAAAAAAATAAGATTGTGCAGGTGTGAAGTGGCCATGTGGCAGTTGAAGGAAACTGGGAGCATTGGTCAGTAGACAGGAACTGTTAACGGTGACATAACATTATTAAAGGAAACAGGAAAATGTTGGTGTATATAACAATAAATTAGTTAGATGGAACAATTATACGTAGTAGCAAGTAGTTTGTGAGGGACAAAAAATGTATGTTTTTAACATGTTATTTGTTGCAAGAGGAATATAATGTGTCGTACTATATCGATGAAAAAAAGAAAGAGAGAGGGCCTGTTATGTAACATAATAATGAACAAAGAATGAAAAGCTCTTTTTTTTTTTGGACATTTAGTTGATTAGTGGTGCTTAGAATGCAGTCGGAGCCACTAAATCCCACAGGTTCTAAGAAATTGGAGCCAAAAATAATGCTGCAGTGGTGAAGTGGATGGATTGTTGAATAGGTTGAAAGCACAGAAAAAATGAAAGCTGCAGTGGGTGTATTGGATGAAAGTAAATCGACAATTCGGATTTGCACTTGTTACAGAGCAGAAACGCAATTTTCTCATCAATCCTACCGCTTTAAATGGGTCGTATTCAACTACTGGTAAATAGTTTCCAAACCATTTCGATAATTTTTGCCCTCTACTCCACAATTTTGTCAATCTCTATTTCATTCAATACCACCAGGACAAGGTACAAGTCGCCGCAAGCCACTTCAAAAATTCCACACAGCAGCGCTGCTAGATATACAAAAGTAATAAAATTTTCATCCTTCCGATAAACCGTAGACGTCGGCCAAAATACGGGTAAGGGTTTACAGCTCCCTAAAACTAATTTGGTACATGAAACGGGTTTGGACAGCTGCCCACTTCAATTGATTTTTACCCTTCTAAAATCCCATCCATTGGATTAACTTCATTATAATCTAACGACCGGACTGGATAATGGGTATATAGAGGCGATAAATTTATATATTTATAAAATTTTATTATCTTATTATTTTACTATAATTACAATTATAATTTTAATTGTAATTAAAAGTTATAGTTGTAATTGGAATTGTTATTACAATTACTATACAATTGAGTAACTTATCTATTAGATGGTAAATAGGTAATTTTATAAATTACAAAATTCATCATTTAATAGATGAGTGACCCACAATTGTTGGGACTAGTGGTGGTGCCAAGAATTTAATATAGCAAGGGCTAAATTTAAATAATAATATAATTTAAAAATGGTCAACAAGTAACAAATACCAAATTAAAAATTTATTAATATATTCAATTCAATACATTTATAACTGGCCTTGACTTGTTTTAATATGTTAAAAAAAATTGAAGAATAACCTTATAATCAAGAATACAAAATAAATCTTTTTCTATATATACAACAATAATATCACTCAATCATTGATTTCTCATATGATTTAATAGATGATTTTTCATAAAATTTATAGTCAAAAATGCTTTTTTTACTATAGTTATGGGAACTAGTAAAAACAATAAATAAATTGGTGAATATAATTTATCCTTTTTAGTATCAACTATTTTTCTTGTTAGCTTATCAATTCCTTTCAAATTTTAAAAATTTGTTATCAGAACTCACTTCTATGATGTAAATATTAAGTTGAATTTTAAGTGTGATAAGACTCATTAAAGAAAAATCATTTGGATAAAATCAGTGAGGTGAAATAGTTTTTTTTTTTGTGTGTGAGAAGAGTTAGGGCCGGAGAAACTTCAAAATACAATATTTCTTTATGGGTTGGAAGTGTAAAAATAAATACTTAATATATTGGTTATTTTTAAATTTTAGCAGGAACTTTCTTGGTAAATCAAATTTAAAATGGGACAAATATCTAACTAAATTTGTAAATTTTAAAAAGTCTAGGGGGGCTTCAGCCCCTCCAGTTCTAATGCGGCGCCGCCACTGGCTGGGACTTAAATTAAAACTTAAATGTTGTGATCACTCGTATTTGTGTGTGTGTGTTTCTACAATTACAATTGATTTGATTATAATTCCACGTAAATGTTAAAAAATAAACAATCTTTACTTTAATTAAAATCACATGGAATTCAGTTTTATTGACGACACATTGTTTATCAAGGAAGTAGTAGTATGTTAATTCGTCGAATTATCTATAAACCTGACTATATATTGTCTACCGTAAAAACATAAACAACTTGTCATATGTAGTATGCTTCGACGTATATATTACGCATGTTGTTGCATGAATGTTTGGACAGCCTGTCGTCTATAATATTTTCTGGAGGATGACATGATGGTTGGAAACAAAACAATAAATGACGGATCATCCAAAACGTTTGTGCCAATTAAAATATTTTTAATATTTTATTATTATTGTTGTTATTGTCATTAATTTGATTAATATTTTTTTTATTAATAATAATAATAATAATAATAATAACAATAATTACTATCATTATTATTGTTATATCATAATAGATAATAATTATACTAAGAACAATTATTAATTAAAGAACTTTTGATAATTTGTAATAGTTCATTCTAATACTTAAATCAAGTAAATACACCAATAAAAATATAACCTATTTTAATTCTAATTTCTATAGATAAAGTAAACAACTAATTATAAATATGAATTCCAATTCCAATACATTTTGATTAGCAATTGATAAATGAACTATTAAAGTATTGGAATTGAATTACTTTCGAACAAAAGAGCATTAAAGCTAGATCGGCATCAGTTGATCAGTCCAATATCGAAAATTGAAATGTGTCTATGGCTTATAAAGAAGCGAGGGCCCTGTTGATCGAACTGGGGTTTCCGTGACTAGTGGCTTGCTAGCCAAGTTAAGAGAGATGATGCTTGATTTTCAGTTCCTTATAGAAAATATTTTGAAAGACTACAAAGAAGGGCTTAAAATGAAGTATTACAAGGTGATTGGAGAGGAAGCCAGTGAGGAAGTGACAGAGAAGATGATTTTGGGAGATTTCCCTTATGCATAAGGGGAAGGGAAGGTTTTCGAGACAAAGAAGATTTGGCGATGCAGACTCAGCAAAGGCAAGAGGCTTTGATGGAGATACCGAGGAGCTTGACAGAGTTTCATCTCGTGTTGCTTGACACGGCTGTGTTGGTGGTGGCACAAGAGCAGAAGATGAATGATATTGAAAAGAATGTGGCTAAGGGCTGTGCTTACATCAATGGTGGCACAAATGGATTATTCTATGCGGAGCAAATGAAGAAAAAGAGAAGGATTTGGGCGTGGTGTGTTGTTTCTTTCGTGCTGGTTTTGCTTTTCGCGTGGCTTATTTCCATCTAAGCTTCTTAAAATTTCATGAACCGATGAGTTAGTGCAACGGAGTCTTTTGTTAGTTTGCTTCGAAGTAAGAACAAGAATGTTCCAAGAAATTGGCCGCTGGGATGCATACATTTCTGAGTCTTTGATTTCAGGTGTGTAATCAATCTCCTTTAGAGATTTAATAAATCAATTAATTTGAGTTTTTGAAATGTAATATACAAATACATAAATGGAATAATATATAAACACAGAATCCTGTGAGTTCCAAGACTCAAAACCAATAAGACAATAATAACTAAGCACAGAAGAAAGTGAATCCAGTGTTTTCTTCTGGCAAGTACTGCTTTCCAAGTACTGCCCTCCCAACACCGGTAATCTTGCGACCCAAGAAAGTGGATCCAGTGTTTTCTTCTGGCAACACATTTTTTTGGGCAGCGATAGCTCCATTCCCTGTGGAAAGAGAATGTATATGACAACTCCGTAAAAGAGATAAAATTGTTGAAAATTTTTGGTTTTTAGGGGGAAACTATAATTGAACTTAATGAATTATGGTATCTAAGTTCTTTCTCTGTAGCCTATGAAGAACACTCACTTCAAAGTGGGAGGCAGCATTTCCACAAATGAAATCCGTGGCTCCTTCAATGGCATAAGAAGTGTCTTTTAGTTCTTGGAATATTTTTTAATTATGGAAGAAAAGTGGATTAATATCATTATTGCAATAATTGAGTAAGCTTGAGGTTTAGAATTAAGAGGGTTCAGTGGCTCAAGTTCTATGTATTAATTAATAATAAAATAATCATAATGTTCCAAGGTAATATTAATTATGTTATAAATGTTTTTATAATCCAATGTATAAGCATGTTATACAATTATGAACATTACACTTAAAAATTGGCGGTATAATTAAGAATATATTTTAATTAAGAATATTAAAATTAAGAATATTCTGATTAAGAATATTTTCACAACCTCAAAATAATATTAAACAAAATAATGTATGCTATATAACTAATAGTTACCACATGATCAAACTTTAGATTGTTTAATCTTGCATATACATTGTAACTTTTATGTTATAAGTTATCTAACCTATTTATACAGAATTCAACATCTAATGCCTGTGAAGAAGTTTAAATAATTTTTTATTTAAACAATCTACTGGTTTAGCACTGCCACTATAACGAATATTTATGTAACAACAAGAATAAATAATTCATACAACTGGGAAGACGTTGAATTCAAAAGTGGCAAGGCCAAAATAACGAAATGTTGAATTAGTAAATTTATGAATTTCACTATGTACTTCATTCTTTTCAGGCCAAATTTCAATAAACTTGGGGTTATTTCAGTGCTAAAATATGATTGTTAAAATAATAACATACAAGACCGTAAAATTTCCAATGATCTTATTAATACGAGCTACAGTTACTGAATTATTCTTTTGACTTTGGGCATTCACAAATCACAATAAGTTTTTTACCATTTCAATATTATTTTTCTATGAAAGCACTACATTAAATCATGTATTTCAAGCCTTAAAAGCCATTAATCTTATGTCTTCAATCAACTTCTCCAGGTTACGATAAGAAGACCCGCCTTCCTTGACAGCATCACGAGCCATTTTCGCAATCTGAACCGTCGACTCCATGATCTTATCCCTTTTGTTATCCATCAAGTCGCTTACCAACTTCTCAATCGTCGATCTATCACACGTGTCCTTCATATCAAATCCAATCTTCCAAATCTCACTCACACACCTACTGTTAACTTGTTGATCACCAACTTGTGGCCAACAAATCATGGGCACTCCAGCTACCATGCTCTCCAAAGTTGAATTCCAGCCGCTATGAGTCAAAAACCAACCAATTGCTTGGTGGGCCAGGACCTCCTCTTGTGGAGCCCAGCTAACAATGCACCCCCTTTCCTTGGTCCCCTGATCAAGCTCCGCTGGAACTGGGCCAACACCGGACTCTCCATCAATCAAGTCCGATCTTATGACCCACAAGAACCCTTTTCCACTATTGACTATGCCATGCCAAAACTCTAAAATTTGGTCACGGCTAAGCTTGATGAAACTTCCAAAACTGACATATAATATCGATCTAGACGGCTGAGAACCCAGCCACGTCATGCAACTTCTGTCCTCTTTCGATAAAACACAATTGTTTGACTCTAACGGGGATGACTCCACGGAGTCTTCTTGGATCCGCGACTTCAACAAAGCGTGTAGAGGACCAACAGTGTAAATTTTGGTCAAACGAGAACCCAGTTTTGATATGATAGGCCCTTCAATTTCGTTGAAGGTGTTAATTACGAGAGCTGAAGTTCGAGTCGTGGCAGAGGTATCCCTAATGAAGGTCTGCAAAATGGGATCATCGGGTCCTCCATGTCTACAAATGCTCGGAAGGTCTCTATTCCGAAAGATATTTTCCAGCTCCGGAATGCACGTAACGGGCTTATCAAAGTTTTCATCTGCAATTTCACAAAAGCAGGCAACATATTGCATGATGTTACATGTTACATGTACATGTTTAAATCAAGACTTCAGTATTAAATATATATTTTTTCAAAAAATGAAAAAGAGAAACCGACCTGTGACCGGAAGTTCCCCTTCTTCAGCAAGCTTGGAAAAATGAAAGTCCGACCAGGAGCAGTAAGCACTGTACGGTCTAAAAGTGATTATAGGAATGTTAAGCTCTTCGGCAACGTCAATTGCAAAGGACATGATGCTGTCTGATATGATGCATGTTGGGAGCCGCCCAGGCGTCATCAGCAGCTGACGGAACGCCAGCTTTGACACGGGTTTATTGGAACAAAACCAGTCTTTGATGTATATGCCAAACCGTGGATTATCGGGCGGCAGACCGTCGGGGATCGATGTGCAGAGGAAGTTAGGGAAGTGCTTGTAGAAAGCCGTTACGTCAGTGTTGCCAAAGAGACGATCGTGGTACTGCTCAGTGTTTACGAAGGTGATTCGAAACCCTGCATAGCTAAAAGCTTGGCCAGCGTCAGCATGGGCTTTATGTGGCCATATGCAGGGAAAGGCAAGAGCACCACGTGAGGAACACGTGTTTGCTCCATTGACAAAACTTTAAACCTCAATTTCTTGTGGGAATTGAGGTACTAGAAAAAAGAATTCATTTGATCAGCCCTTCACTTCACGCTAGCTGTAAACAATACGGCAGTAGGGACATGGAAAATGAAGTATTGTATAAAACAAGAAGAAAAAATAAGGTCCCTTGTTGGAAACAGGAAAGTTGACGTGTGATGTACAGATGTATAACGATCATATTAAAATTTATAATAAAAAATATATATCATTCTACCTCAAAGCTTTGTGATTGTTGTTTAATTATCTTCAAATGTTTAGGTTAGAGAACCTTTTTAGCAAAGTGATCATAAAAAGCTTCCGCTTAATTAGCATGTAAAATAACTCATTAGTCACAGCTTCTAGCGATTGCTTGTTAAGTATATTAATAAGCTTAGTTCATTGGGTTACAATATCAATTTTAAGATAGATGGGTAATAAACATTAGATAATTGATAATCGTAAGATTTAATCGAACGGTTGAAAATGAAAGATAGTTGCCAATGTTTGTACTTACATGCTAACAGCATCAGCTTCTCTAATTCTCTGATGAAAGATCCGACTCGGCTTACACTATTCCGAGCCAATCCTGCAATCCTGGCCACTGATCTCATGATTTCCTCTCTTTTAAATTAATTCCATCAATGCTCTTACCAGGGGCGGAACAAGTAAATTTGGCTGGAGGGGCTAAAAATTTTTTTTAAGCCTATTTTATTAATATTTATTTATTTTAATATAAATATTAAGTATTAAACTATTTTTTTTTTTTTTGCAGGGGCCAACGGGTCATGGCCCCTGACTGTCTCCTAATAGATCCGCCCCTGGCTCTTACCATAGTCTCAATCGTTGACCTATCACACGAGTCACGGCTAAGGTTTCATTTACAAAGAATTGAAGAATTGGGTCGTCTATTTCCTTTGACCTGCATGAGCTGGGTAGATCTCGACGTCGCAAAATTGCTTCCACTAATGCCACGCCGTTAATCTCCCTTTCCATGTCATCACCTGCGACATGCTTTCTGCTAGAAAAATTGAAAATAAATAAAATTTAAGTCAAATCAATATATGGAATAATTTTGTTACTTAGGATTTTATAAAATGATGGTATCAATCATCATTTCGCCCATAGCCTTTGTGAAAACATATGTGACTTGCCATCCATATTTTCTTACCCTAATTAACAATTAGATGTTAATTAAATGAAGCAGCACCAAATCTAAACAAAAATAATAATAAAGAGTTGAGGGGAATTCTATTACCTTTCTAAACCCAATTCCTTCATTTTCTTTCGAGCATCTTCATCATTTTCAAGGGCTTGTTTGGATTTCACAGCCAACTCTATTTCTTTTTCAACGTCCAATTTTGGTTCAGTTTTGGAGTTATTGAAGTTTAATTCTCTTGCTATCGTATCCCCCATGCTGAATGGCTTCTCCATAATCCTTGTCTCTTTCCATTAACATATGCTGTGAATAATTTTGAAAGAAGGATAATAACATTTCAATCCCCGATTTCTGGCAAAAGCTTAAGGAAACTAAAATTGCATTTTGCCTTTCACACGGGTCCTGCTGACTTTTGCGAACATTATAAGTTTTAGACACACTTGCCTGTTGATACGTGCACAAAAACCTTAAGCTTCTTGCACTTCTTTACAAAATTCATGACATGGGAAGGTCCTCTTGTGTTTATATCGATAGCAATGTCATATCTGCAATTACAAATTAAAGTACTTGATGCCACTTAGATTATACATATAAATAATTACGTACAATATTTTTTAAAAATATATACTGTCACGTACCGAGATTTCAAATCACTAGAAACAAATTTAATTTACTGTAAAAAAAATAGATTTTTCTCGCAAGTATTTTTAAATAATCAGAAAAATATGGTAGGCAGAGAAAAAATAACTATAGACCATATTAATATATAATCTTGTATGATCTGTTATATACAGAATAATATAACATGATATCTAAATTCTAAACATAATAATAGCGAAATAAATTCAAAGTATGGGGCAAACCAAATTATTCTGTAACAAAGTTTTACAAATATTACCTAATATTAATAATATCAACCGTTGACTAACAATAAAGGTGGAATTCTTTCTTTTTTCTTTTTCATTTTCTGAAAAAATAGGGGAGCGGCAAAAAATAATTAGTTTTTTCCCCTCCCTCCTATAAGATTGCAACTCAAGTAACTACTTAAATAAAACTACTTAAAAACCACTTTGTGAATTGAGGACCATCAACCTAACTAGTGACCAATGGAACTTAAGTCTTTGGTGCAATAATTTTTTCTTTACAATTCTTGTAAAATTGAGTAATGATAGACATTTTAATTTTTTTTATCCCAAATAGTATGTCATTTTTTGAGTGGTAGGTAATTATTGGCAAGATCTAAGTGAATTGGTTGTATTATCTCATCAACCAATTGATCAATATTACATCATTTGATTGACTTTATTTAACTTGATTTTGGTAGGCAAACCCACTGTCAGACTATCCATCCATTATGCTCGAAAAGAAAAGCATACTCTACACCTTTTTTAGGTTAACTTGATAGTTTTTTTAAATAAAAAAATTTAGAATGTGTAGTATTACTCTAAAATTTTATTTGAACTCCTTAATTAACTAAGCCGTCATTGATTTATTTAATTATTTTTTAGTTGAATGAGAGAATTTGTTTGAGATAAGCCCCTTAATAATTCTAAAATTAGTAATCCATATTCTTTATTTTTGTTTTTCATTTTGCTTTTAAACAACATTTTTCGCTCAATCATTCTACTTGCTCATTTATTTTGACATTGATTGTGCAAGAATGAAAATGCAATTGTGAGAATAGATGATATTTACCTTTGGTTACTATAGTCGTGCCAGTCATCCCATCCTGGCGGCTGTATTACACCAGACATGTAAGTAAGGGCATAAACCACCCTAGAATAAGTCCCCCATGGCCTTCCAAGTACTGCCTTCCCAACACCGGTAATCTTGCAACCCAAGAAAGTGATTCCAGTGTTTTCTTCTGGCAACACTCTTTTTTGGGCAGTGATAGCTCCATTCCACGTGGAAAGAGAATGTATATGACAACTCTGTAAAAGAGATAAAATTGTTGAAAATTTTTGGTTTTTAGGGGGAAACTGTAATTGAACTTAATGAATTATGGTATCTAAGTTCTTTCTCTGTAGTCTATGAAGAACACTCACTTCAAAGAGGGAGGCAGCATCTCCACAAATGAAATCCGTGGCTCCTTCAATGTAACAGTTGCAGTAGTAATGGTTTCCAGTATCATCCAAGAGAGTATCTTGATAAGACAGGATCCTGCACCCATAGAATGCTGCTCTATCTGCTGACACTCTTAGTGCAACAGCTTTGCCGGCTGACCCATAAGTGTTCTGTTGATGTTGTTCAAGATATAAATTAGGAGATCTACTATGATTCAGCTTTCAAATTTTGCATGCGACTAATCATAAAGTTAAGTACTAATTTAAAAAATGAGCATCATAATACCAACACTGAAATATAATGCAAGTAAATACCTCAATGGTTAGAAATCTTCCAACGAAATCATCTGCCAACACAGTGAATGTTGCAGATTCAAATATCTCCCCACCATCACTCCAAGTTATTATGGTGCTAGAAGCCTTTGTGCCACTTATCGTAATGAAAGGCTTATCAGCAGGAACAGCAATCTTTTCTCTGCAGACGCACATGCAATAAAATTTCCATATACGGTCAAATTAAGGCAGCCGGAGATACCAAGCTTGCAAATAAATGTACCTGTATGTTCCTGGCTTAACTCGGATGAAAACAGTTTCCGAGTTATTAGACGGCACAGAATCAATGGCATCCTGTATCTTCTTAAAATCTCCTTTGCCAGATTGATCAACTGAACGAGAATGGTGTTGAAAATTGATTAAAAAAAAAAAGAGTTGAAAAGTCAATTTGGAAGATATCATTTGAATTCAATTTGGAGATAGTCGAGAAGTTTGATAAGCAATTGGAAGTGGTCAAAACTATTGAAATGATGGCTATTGAATGTTGAAAAATTGGCTTGATTTTAGGCAAAATCTTGCCTATAAAAGGAAGCTCTCATTTGAGAGCTTGGTATCCAAAATCCAAGAGAAGCAATCCAATTGAGAGCATTCAATTGGTGAATGCAAGTGAAGCATTGAGAGCTTCCAACATGGGAGAGAAATATTCTTAAGCGTGTAGTTATATTGAAGGCGTTGGCCTCAATAGAGTTCTTTGTTAAGGGGTATTTCAAGATTATGTATTTGAGGCTTGGGTGAGAAAATTATTTAGAGTGGTTGTAATAATTTTCCACATAGTGAATATTTTTCTCCATTGTCTTGTGACAACGGTTTTTTCTCCGGATTTGGAGTTTTCCACGTAAATCTTGTGTTGTTTGATTGGTGTATTCTCCATTTAATTTTCTTATTAATTTGTTGCTTGATAAATTGCTTGGAGTGATCTTAGGAGGAAGTTCAATTTCCTATCGAGCCATTGATTGAAGTTTTGTGTCGACTATTCACGATACTGATCTTTCACGCAAGCGGAGCCAATCCAAATAATCCAAGAGAATACGAAGAAATATGTCGAATGGTGTTTTCAAACTTGGTTGAAGTTTGATGTTGTTGAAAAATTAATGAGAATGATTTTATTAGCTTGTGGAGAATTCAAGTCCAATCTGGTATGCACAAAGATTTGAAGGTGTGGACAATTTTGGCACCTCAAGAAAATTATCAAGAAGATGGAGTGGGCTCGGCAAATTACTCCAAAATCAGCAAAGGAGACACTGATATTCTCGCAGATGGTGAGTTTCCTTTTGAAAGGGGACTGGGTTAATTCTTTTGGCATGTAGATCTCCAAGTTGCCATGAAAGAGAACATGTTATGATCGATTACAAGTTTGCACGCATTGGCTTGGTATAAATGCAAGGTGGAAAAAGTTATGTCATGGCTGAAGAATTTCAAGATATGTTTATAAAAAAAAAAATCTTAGAATTTAATTCTAAGTGGTATACTCTTTATGGTGGGTATGATAATTCTACATGTTGAGAATTATATTTGTTATAACATTAGTTATGAATTTTTTTTTTTTTTAAATCAAGGTGGAGATTGTTGAAAATTGATTAAAAAAAAAAAGAGTTGAAAAGTCAATTTGGAAGATATCATTTGAATTCAATTTGGAGATAGTCGAGAAGTTTGATAAGCAATTGGAAGTGGTCAAAACTATTGAAATGATGGCTATTGAATGTTGAAAAATTGGCTTGATTTTAGGCAAAATCTTGCCTATAAAAGGAAGCTCTCATTTGAGAGCTTGGTATCCAAAATCCAAGAGAAGCAATCCAATTGAGAGCATTCAATTGGTGAATGCAAGTGAAGCATTGAGAGCTTCCAACATGGGAGAGAAATATTCTTAAGCATGTAGTTATATTGAAGGAGCATTTGGCTCCTCAATATAGATTTCTTTGTTATATTTCAAGATTATGTATTTGGGGCTGAGAAAAATTATTTCGAGTGGTTGTAATAATTTTACATAGTGAATATTTTTCTCTTGTATTTTTCTCCGGATTTGGAGTTTTCCACGTAAATCTTGTGTTGTTTGATTGGTGTATTCTCCATTTAATTTTCTTATTAATTTGTTGCTTGATAAATTGCTTGGAGTGATCTTGGGAGGAAGTTCAATTTCCTAACAAATGGCAGTAGAGAAATCCATGGAGCTAGTAGCAGCAGTGCTGGTAGCCATGAGTGAAGCAAAAACAATTGTGGCCAGAAACATAATGTTAACATACTTCATTGTAGCAGAACCCATGTGCATGTGCTCAAATTTTAATTTGTTCTCGATGGAGTTGAAAGAATAAAATCTCCAATAAACTATATATGCTTCAGGGAAGGAATGAAGCAACGTTGCACAGAATTTACTGAGGCATTTAGGTTTGTAGACCATATTATATATGGCATGCCCAGATGAAAGTCGACCAAATTGATGGCTTGTAGCCGATTTCTTGCAGTTGAAGTAAAAGATGGCCATCTTAACGTAAACATTAAAGTACATTAGAGAATTAAGGATATTGTGAGCAGAAGCATCACTAGCTGATTTTGCTTGAAATACAAGATTGCATAACGTGTGTGAAATCTTAGTTTACGTGCTACATGATTACTTATTCAAGTCCAGTCATCACCCATCAGCTATGAGATTAATTGCAAAAGTAAAACTCAGAAAATTTTCTATCAGGCCATGTTGTATTTGTTAGTTAATCTTGACATAATTAACTTAATTATTCTCCGTACTCGACTGCAGCTTTCCCATTAAATTGTTGGTTGTTTATTGAACATGATCAAACCCGCCTACCATTTACAGCATTTATACTATTGCTTGCATGTATTGTTTATGGACGAGGATTATTGTTTGGTCATTTCTGACGAATGAAAGTCGTATACGTAGTTACCTTGATTTGGATAAAGAGTAAGAAACAACTATATACTCTTAATTTGGAACAGACACTAAGCAGAACCAAATCAGACTCCATGTAATTGACAAATCTTGCAGCTTCTGTTTTAAGGGGGCCGATGAACCAAAAGTAAGGAGCCATATAAATGTCAAAAGAAAATTTTCAGTTTTAAGGCTTAGGATGGCAAAAGATATCAGCAAAGATTCCATGTCACATGAAAAAAGTTTCAAGCCCACGTCCTTAGAAAGTTAATATTATTGTGGCAATTAAAAATGATATTGATTAAGGAAAAAAATTAAAAATTTTAAATACAACAAAAATCAAAAGGTTAATGTATGATTTCACGGGCAAATAATAGCCAAATACGTGATAATAATAGTTTGGTTTCTATAATATTGCCAGCTCACAACCGTTGGATATAAGGTTTTATTATTAATATTTTTCAAAGTCAAGAGCTGTTAACTCCCTAAAACAAATAACAGTAAATGGACTACAACTAAAAAAGGTATTCAAACTTACAGGAAAGAACTATCATTCTCCTAAATTAAAAGGGTATCTAAATTATGTCATTGTCTATCTGTATATATTAACTTTAGATGACAGCTGAGGGTGAGAATGAAAAATCGTCAAGTCTCAAGTGATGTTAACATTACAAGTCATATGACAGTAACAATCTCTAAATAGACCTATCTTTATTTGTTAGTTTCTAATTAAGTAGAGTAAGTAAAGGTTTATATCTAATTTCACCTGGGGGCAGGGAAAGCCATATATTGAAAGGTGTAGAAAAAGTTGATCATTAACGTATATGGGTTCTGTTACAATGAAGAATTATAGTCAAAATATTAGCATTCTGTTTGTTGCAACAACAATTGTTTTTGCTTCAATCACGGCTACCTGCGGCTCCACTGCTACAATTCCCAAAGATTTCTCCACTGCTGTTCTCATTAGAGTTGAAAAATACGGCAGAGGAGATTTTAGGACCATACAAGAAGCCATTGATTCTGTACCAGATAATAACTCAGAATTGGTTTTCATTTCGGTTGCCCCAGGAATTTACAGGTCAATAATTAAATGTTACATCTCTTCTTTTATATATATTTTCAATTGAATTTTGTTGGTTTCAATAGCTGGAACTCAATACACAATTTCTTCTATATGTTTACATGTGCTTGATCATATATATGCAGAGAAAAGATTATTGTGCCTGCTAATAAGCCCTTCATAACAATCAGTGGCACAAAGGCATCTCGCACCAAAATAACATGGAGTGATGGTGGCTCCATCCTTGATTCTGCAACTCTCACTGTGTTGGCTTCTCATTTTGTTGCGCGATCTCTAACGATTCAGGTACGTATTTGCTTTGCAGTATTCGTATATGATCAAGTCCTTGATTGCTAGCCATCATTTACGTATATAACTTATACCTTGAAAAATTAATATGTTGCAGAACACATATGGATCATACGGCAAAGCAGTTGCGCTAAGAGTCTCTGGAGATAGAGCTGCATTTTACGGCTGCAGGATTCTGTCTTACCAACATACACTGCTAGATGACACTGGAAATCATTATTATAGCAAATGCTACATCGAAGGAGGCACGGATTTCATCAGCGGAAATGCTAACTCCCTCTTTGAAGTGAGTACTCATTCTCATTACGCTACCTTAATTTCCAGCATAAACAATTAATTAATTAAGTTTCACAACATTGACTCATGACCTTAATTTGCAGAGATGCCTTATACATTCTCTTTCCACGTGGGGCGGAGCTATAACTGCTCAGAAAAGAGTGTCATCAGAGGAAAACACTGGATTCACTTTCTTGGATTGCAAGATTTCCGGCGTTGGTAAGGCAGTGCTTGGAAGGCCCTGGGGTCCTTATTCTAGGGTTGTGTATGCCCTGACTTACATGTCCGATGTGATACTGCCCCAAGGATGGAATGATCTGAACGACCATGCCAAGCAGAAGTATATCATTTATTCAATTAATCTGCTTTAATAGTATGTGTACCAAATTGAAATTAACCACACACAGGCCAGGTGTTTAACTTGTTTCATTGTTTTTGATGTGTTGATTTTGCAGAAAGTTGTACTACGGTGAATACAGGTGTTCGGGTCCGGGAGCTGATAGATCAAAAAGGGTTGCTTGGTCAAACAGCTTATCAGATGTTGAAGCATCTATGTTCTTGTCCAAGGACTTGACTGGTGGGGGGGCTTGGCTTAGAAATGCAGCTCTCAAATTCAAGGATGATTTCACAATTAATGATGCAAACACTAAAGGAATAGATAGCATTTTTGTTGGTGTATGATTTGTTTCATTTCACCTTAATTTTGTATTACATTTTAAAATAGAGATAAATAATTATTCATTCATTCTTTAAAATTTTGATAACTACTAAAGAGATTAATATTATCCATGGCTTTGGAAAGCATGGGATAATTGCGTACATCATCAAACAAATCATAGAGTTGTAAAACACAAATGAAAAACAATCACAGAGTTATAAAACACAAATGAAATACATGCATGTAGTCTTATTATTTTAATCCTTGCAGATATCCGTATTTTTAAAATGTAGATTCGAAATTTTACAACATTGTAAAAAACTTTTACAATGTTGTAAAATCCTAAATCCATATTAAAAAAAATGAGGACATTCTCATCTAAGAGTCATGGACGTGCGGTAATAGTTCCACATTGATTTGAATCAACCAATATTCTCTAATTTTAATAAGATTCGGCTAGAAGCATACAATAAAATGTTGCAACAAACATTTTGACTATTGTTCTTCATTGTAGCAAACTCATGTTGAATTGATGATAAACTTTTTTCGTGTTGATGGAGTTGTAAGGGAATAGACTATTGAATTAACAAAACTACTCACAGAAATTGCTGATGCATTAAGGTTAATTTGTACACCTTTTTGTATTAGACCTGCCCAAGTCATATGACTTGTAATGTCCACATAACTTAATGATTTTCCATTCTCAGCCCCAGATTTCAATCTTAAGTTAACATAAACAAATAGATTTTGGTTCAATATAGATACCCTTTAATTCAGAAGAATGATAATGTCTTTCCTGTATGTTTAAATACCGTTTTTAGTTATAATCGATGCTGTTAGTTGTATCAAGGAGTTGTCGGCTCTTTACATGATATCTGACGGTCCTGAGATAGCAGTAGGAACTACAACTAATATTTCTAAATATATAGTTATACTGGCCAAAATATTATTATGACAATTAAAGGGGTAGTTGGCTATCATTGGCCATGAAAATTATAAATTGATTTTTTGATTTTTGTATTTAGCATTTAAATTTTATTTCTTGGCATCATTTTTATTATGACAATTATGTGGCATATGTGTAGCTATCTCTCTTATATATGATAATGAAATGATATGATAAATAACCATAGACATGACATCTTGTAAAAGTACCTGGATTTAACCCGGATGAAAAAAATTAGCTTCACTACTAAATTGAAATATTCATTTAGGTTTTACTTCTTTGGTAATTAATTTTGGGGTGAGCATAATTTAAAATGGAGTGTTTGTAAACTTTAATTGCATGATAAAACACAAATTCAACCTCTCTTGGGCCAAAAAAAATCATCACTGGGTCTAAAAAGTTCATGACCCATTGCAAAATAACCATATATAAGAATGGCAAAATTTTCAATTTCGACCTTCAAATTGACCCAAATTTAAGGGTTTCGGGTCGGGCTTGGACCTAAAAATCAGGGCCTAATTAAATTCGGATCAAGATTCAGGGCTCACCTAGCCTGGCTGACCCGACTCGAATTCAAAAAGAAGAAAATGATTTTATTTGTATAATTTTATAAAACATAATTTGGATTATGTTTATTTTATTATTCATATAATGATATAATTGAGACATTGAGTAATTTTTATATTTATGCTTAATTTTAATACACACACACACACATATGCCATGTCCATTTTTTTTTTAATTTTATTTACTTAAATATAAAAAAATCTTTAACAAATTTATGAAATTTAGTATGGACAAAAGCCCGACCGGACTCGAAATTCAATGATCGGGCTCTTTTTCAGGTTGAGATTTTTATTTTTTTGATCGGGTTCAAGCTTGACCAATTGCCATCCCTAGTCATATACATGTTTTCCAAGCCAATTTAGAGACTATTTATTTGTGAGGTTTATTGTAAAAAGTACAAATGAGCTTTAGTAAGAGTTGTGACATTTGATCCTCAATTTATAAGAATGGAAAGAGCTCAATTTTGTCTCGATTGACCCAACCAAAAGGGTTTTGATCCGAATTTAAGGTTTCAAAGCCGTGTTTAGCCTAAAAATCAGTAATTAAATTCAGTCAAGATTCAGGACCTACTTGGTCATTAATAATTAAAAATAAAAAAATGATTTTATTTGTATAATTTTATAAAACATATTATGTTTATTTTATTATTTATCTAATTATATGGTGAGCTGTTGAGTAATTTTTATATTTATGTTAAATTTTAATATGTATAGAGGTGATGTCCACTTTTAAAATTTTAATTAATTAAATATAAAAAATATTTAAAATGTTATGAAATTTAGATGGACAAAAGCCCAACCCAACCCGGAATTCAAATGATCGAGCCTCTTTTTCAAGTTGAGCTTTTTATTTTTGGATTAGCTTGACCAATTGACATCACTAACCATATACATTTGTGTCCAAGCCACTTTAAAGACTATTTATTTGTGAGGTTGATTGTAAAATGTACAAATGAGCTTTACTAAGAGTTGTGATATTTGATCACTCAATTTATTTTTAACAGCCTTGACTTTTTAAAATCACCATTCTTCAAATTTCAAAATATGAAACAAACATCTACTCCATGGGAGGGTCTACCTACATCCTTGTCCTTAGTAGAAAAATCAAAATTTTTAACCCAATCCCTCCCTTTTTGATTGATTGAGATCCTAAAATTATTATTATTATTATTTTTTAAAAAGTTGCAAGGAAGTTAGTATTAATGGGTGATTTTTCCATATTTACAAGGAGTCGATAAAAATTACTTGCATTCAATTAACGAGTGATTCGTATTCTCCAACAATTTACAATTTTAAATTAATGATCTCCTTCTTCTTTGAAATAAAAAGGCCCCAAGTCCATAATTTTTTTAAGATTTTTTTTGTCCAAGTAATTTAAATTTTTAAAAAAATGGACTTAGCCTCCATATACATTAAAATTTAACATAAATATAAGGATTATTCAAGATCTCAACCATATAATTATATAAATTATAAAATAAAACATAATCTAAAATCATATCTTATAAAGTTATATAAATAAAAACTTTTTAATTTTTTAATTTTAGGTCAGTTGGTAGTCGAGGCAAATAGAACCCCGAACCTTGACCCAAATTTAATTACTTAATATTTAAGTTTGAGCTCTAATTGAATAAATTCAAACCCAAAAAATTTGGGTCGGGTTAATTAGGCCAAAATTCAGTCGTCTTTGAAACTAACTAATGAACACAAGCTTCAACTTTGCTCAATCATCTATTGAAACTAAACCAATTAAAGTACCGATTTAGACTCCCAAGATCCACCCTTGTGAACTCAGAATCTCATATTGACTTAGTGAACGCAAGCTTTAGTATGAATGACAACCAATTGCAATCCAAACAAGAAATTTAAGAAATTAGATTCACACACACACACACACACTTGACACTAAGATTTATAAAGTGGTTCAAATGAGCCTACATCCACCGTGGAAGGAGAAGAAAAGTTTCACTATTCGAGCTTATTCAAGATATCCGTAAGATGTTACGTAATCATTGCCTCGGTTTGTTGTAAAGAAGCCCAAAATTTGCCTCGTGATAATGACCTTTTAATCTTTTTGAATCCCTAGTGTTGCTTCCTTCACAAGATCTCATATACAAAATGTCACACACCCTTGTCATTGGGGTAAAAGTGATGCACGCCTTGTATCACATGTTTTACTTGTTTAACTGACATTACAGAATATCATCACAGGATTTTTTTATCAAATGATATTGATGCCAATGCAAGTGTACACAATAAGTAATAAAGTGATGAATATTCAAGATGCTCTACAGTGATCATGCTACTAAAAATGTTACAAAGAATCACACAATCACCTTTATTCTGAGATGAACAAATGTAAGGTTGGTTACTATTGAAATTGATAATTGTGAAAGAGTAAAATAAAACAAAGCAGTGATTATATAAATTAAATAAAAATGCGTCGAATAATCAAATGAGAATAAGGTAGTTGAATGATCAAACCTCTTTACGTGGGTTGACTTAACATCAAGTTAACACCATAAATAATTTCTATAGCACTAGGCAGAATTATTTTGCATCATCAGCTGTCACATATTGGAATTCTCATACCCTTAAGTATCTTAACAATGATCAGTTGCTATTCTACCTTCAGCATGGCACTATGAACATCCATTCTCTCCACCCTACAAGGTGAATATCTATATCTAGTTTATCACAAATCTTAACTTTAAGTATGACCCTTATGAGATTCAAGATGAACTTAATTCAGGAAACTTAAATTAAGATCAAGTATTACTCTAATAACATCCACTAAATGAGATGTTATTAGAGTATTGTGGCTCTATCTTAACTCAACCATTAAATGGTCAACCAAATAATGCTTATAATAATAACTAATAGAGTAAATGCTACATCAATTATATAAAGAAACCAAGAACCATTAGATTATTTGTCACCAATTATAAGCAAATTAGTTCATATTCAAAGAGAAAAACAAAATATATGGTCACGAAATACATTGGTTCAATTAAAGACATGAAGAGAATAAGTGGAGAACGACAAAAAATTGAATCCAAATAACTTAGGATTCTTCAATGATGCAAGATCGCCCCTTTGAATTGCTTTTTCTTCTTTTTCTTTTCTCTCAAATTCTCTCAATGTTAATTCCTTGCTTTTAAGTGATGCACGCCTTTTTATAATCGAAAACTAGAGTAAACAAAAGCCTCGCATGATCAAATTAGGAGAATTCAATTAAACCCGCTAAGTTTTCTCCTCGTGTTCCATGATTACTACATCAATGGTCGCCCAAAGAACAACTATAACACTGCCGTTCCTGATTGTGTTTCACTTTTTAAAGCCATATTCTTTCTTCTTTAATATCTCAAAGATCCTTCATGAATTATGAACTTCAAAACCTACCATTATGCACATGTTTTGAGTACAAATTACTTTAAATCAAGCAAAACTTATTAAGACTCAACTAAAATGGATGTTTATGCAAAATATAACCAAAATATAATAAAACACATTATTTACTCTCTAAGTGGTCTTGATTTAAGTCTAGAATTGTCATAATAACTCTCATTTCATGAGTTATCACATACAACTCCCTAAACTTCTATGACTAATGTCGCTTATTATCAACCGACATGTCACGGTAATCTCAAGGTATATCCGACTTGTCGATGCTTTTAAGTTCAGATTTGAGCTTTATCTTTAACATTCTCCACATTGAACTTAAATCTACGCTTTTCTTCTTCACCTCACTTCTAATTTGCAAGTTATATCTTAAAAAGCAGTTCAAATAGAACTCAAACTTGGCACTTGAAATAAACAAGGTTGTCATCAATGTTTACCAATTTCATCACTCCTTTTGACACCTCTAGTATTAGAAACGTTGACATCTATATGTTTAGTATTTTCATGATATGATTTTTATTCAAACAAATAGCACTGTGATTATCACAGTGGACCAACACCTGCTTCTATTCATACCCCAGTTCAACTACTATTCCTCTAAGCCAAATTGCTTCTTTAATGGCTTCTCACATGGTACTCGCTGCTTGTTGAAAAGCTACAACACTCTTCAATGGGTTTTCAATTTATGATACAACCATTTAGAGTGAATAAGTAACCAGTTAGAGATCTTCTTTTGTCCATATCCCTTGCAAAATCAACATCTACAAAGCCTTTAACACTGACTTTATTACGTTTTTTAATCCCATAAACCAGACCATAATCAGATGTGCCCTTCATATCTCAAGACTATATCACACCTTCCAATGCTCTTTTCCAGATTTGCCATATATTCACTTACCACACTAATTATAGGATATATTTGTCCTAGTTAGAACCATTGCATATTAGACATCCAACAACACTGAGTAAGTGAACAACGACTATTTCTTTCTCATCATTAGTTTTGGGAAACTATTGACATGAGAGTTTAAAATGAAATGGTGTTCGAACAGCTTGAGCTTCACATATCAAACTTCTCAAGCTACTTTTCTAATGTATTTTCGAGTCAAGTATAAGATACCCTCATTTCTATCTCCGATTATTTCACCTAATAATTTTCGTTGCTAGATCTTTCATTTCAAAACTTCCTCATTGTTGATTAAGAATGTTTATCTGACATTTAATCAACATATCATCAACATAAAACAATGATAAATCTTAGTGTCATCTTCCACCCTTTCAAATATACACAACAATCAAAATTACTTTTGAAAGCCATATTCGATAAACCTCAAATCTAAATACCATTGCTCAGGGCTTGTTTAGTCCATACAATGATTTCTTCAAATTACAAACATGATCAACCTTTTTAATCTATATAGCCTTCCGGTCGAGCCATTACAATCATCTCATCCAACTATTTGCTTAAGGTGCATGTCTTTTATATCTACAAGCGCTTAATAAGATTCTCGAAGGATGAGTTACCACTCAAGAAAACACTTCAAAGTCAATACCTTATTTCAGTATAAAGCCTTCGCAATAAGTCTAGCCTTGTACCTTTGAGGTTCAACACTTGGTATCCTCTTTGATCTTATAAACCCACTTACCCACTACCTTCTTATTTGTTTCTCAATCACCATGTGTGATTTTTATCAATGATCAATCTCCTTATCTATAGCTTGCTTCCATTCTTTCGACTTATCGCCTTAACAACCTCCTAATAAGTTCTAGTTCATCAAATTCAACTTCACGTGTCATTGCAAAATGCAATGAGATCCGCAACACATATCTCTTCGTGGCTTTATAAGTCTTTCTATCTCTCACCAACTGATAATCTCTAATTTCTTGGTTACCTACAAACTCATCAACAGATTCAGAGCTCTCAATATCAGATATTGTTTTAGGTTATGCCTTTGGTTCTTTCTTTGTCCTAGAAGTTGAAAGCTCCACCTCAAAATGAGACTTCTAATCTCTGACTTCTGGTTATATGACAATAAGTTTTGAGTGTATTGTGTTAAGCATTTCACTATCAACACAATATCCCGATAATAGCTCTTGTGGCTTCCAAATCAACAAAGCTTGTAACCATTCACTCCATCCGAGTAACCAAGGAATACACACTTCAAGGCTCTTGGCTCTAGTTTTCCTTATTTAATGTTGCTGACAACCAAACACCCTCAAATTAGAGTAGTCTCAGTTTACTAGTACCAAAGCTCTATTAGTGTTCAAGTTGATTCCGTGCAAGGGCTTCACAATATAACATGTTGTAAATAAAGCTTCATAAAGTATAGAGAGCTTTGAATGTAAGCATACATTTCATTTTATCAACCAAAGTCTTGTTTCATCCTTTCAGCTAACCAATTTTGTTGAGGTGTATGGCTAACTGTCTTATGCCTCACAATACCATTTTCAATACAAAATCATCAAACTTCTTGTTACAGGATTCCAACTCATTATCAATTCTAAGCCTCCTGACTTTTTTATTTGTTTGAGTCTCTACTTGCCTTCAAGCCTTAAACTAATCAAATACATTATCTTTATTTTTCAATATATACTCCCAAACTATTTTAGAAATGTCATCAACGAGATAAAAAATACTTTAGAATCACTTAAAGTTAGTTCGTTCTGATAAATTTCACTCACTATTCATATGTATCTTGTCCACTATATGTCTATCGTTCACATATACTTAACAACGACGGACATCGACACGATGATGATACATTGATCGATAAGGTGTCGATTCATCGACTAAAATTTATGTTTGATCGATGGCGGGCAAAGATATCGGTGACCAAAAATCGCGACGCATGCATATACATTATTTTCACCAAACCGCCGTTTCAAACCGCTGTTCAAAACCGCTGATCGTTGACTAAATGACGTAATCTCGAGTGTTCAAAGATAATGGTGAAAATATGAAAAGATGATAAGTATCGGGGAAATTATAAATCACCAACCTTTTTTGTTTGTTTTATATCGCTTGATCCTCAAAGATAAAGAATGTTTTTGAGATATTGCTTTGCGATATTGTTCGGGAATTTAAAGCAAAATGAGTTAGTTGTCAAAGTGCGAAATAATTTAAGTTTGTGATGAATACAAGTTACTTTATTGGATGATGGAAGTAATGGAAGTTCGAACGATGAAAAGGAGTTAGAGGTTGATATCAAGGTGATGCTAGGATGTTCGATTCTATATGAGTATTTTAAAAGACAATATTTTCGTAGAGAGCAAAACAGAAGTGGATCATTACTTGAAAGAATCATATGAGAACCCAGAAAATGATAGTTTTGAAATATCAGATTGGTGGAAAAGTAATTCTTCCAAATATCCAATTTTGTCTTTACGTTGCTTCGAGATATTTTGGTCATGTTCATCTCCATTGTGGCATCTCGAGTGGCATTTAGCACGGTGGTCGTGTTTTTGATCCACATCGGTGCTCATTATCTACAAGGACGCGGAGGCACTAATTTGCACACAAAATTGGTTACGCCTAACTTTTATGAGGCAATGGATGAGATTGAACATATATGAGACTCTTTCTCTCACTACTCTTTTCCCATCTATCTCAAATTATTTACATCTATTTTTATTCTATCATACTCTTTTATCATTCACATTTTATCTTTCACTTTTCATATTACTACATCTTTCTCACTTTATCATTTTTACCTTTCCTTTATATATCACTCCTACCTTCTTCTCATTCCAAACCTCTATTGATGATTGATTCATTTGAAGAGTGTACATGATTTGATGGCAAATTTACCAATTTTGTGAGGATTTGAGTCTATGAGCTACCACTTTGTTCTAATATTTTTGTTATGTGAATATCAATCTTAGTTCGTTTATTCTAGAACTTGCTTTGTTATGCATGTCAACATTACGATTTTATGATTAAAATGATAAGCAAACCATTTTTCATTTTTCTATTCTCGCATTTTCTTTTTTTTTTTCTCTACCTGAAGACCTTTATTTACTATCTTTGTTTGAGCCTTAACCATTACCCATCTAATTCTCTCCGTCTACTTAACCATTTTTTTTTCTTTTTGAGCTCAATTTAAGGAGATTTTTCGACCATTGTGTGGATATATTTTGTATATATTTTGTTACTTTTCTACCTTGTATTAAAGTTTCTCAATTAGATCAACAAGCATTATGCTTGAATTAAATTTTGCAAGGTTCGCTTTTTGTTCGATTCAAAAAAAAAAAGAAAAGAAAAAAGAAAAGAAAATTGAAAAAAATAAAAAATAAAAAATGTTTACATTCTTGGTGACTTGAGTAGAAATAAGCATTTCGATATCATAGGTTCATTCAACGAGTCATTCTTCTCATTTTGATCTTTTTCTTTCATGTACTTTCTTTTTCATTTAACACATTTAACCCACAACCTTTTTAAGACCCTTAGATTTTTGCATTTAATTCATGTTTGTGGATTGAGATGTGATATATAAGCAAGCTTTATGGTAATAGTACTTTTGATTTGATTTGAGTGCATAAATGATAATTCACCTAAACACTTTTGAGCATGGAGTGAAGTCAATAAGAGGGCTATTAAATCTGTTGCACTTGAATTTTGAATGGATCTTCTTGGTGGTTGAATATTTTTATTCTAGCTTATGAGATTCTATGCTTTAAAATCCTTATCTCTAATGTTGATCGACTTAAATTCTTGAGGTATGCTTGCTTAAGATTGTTTTTGGATGAGTCGATGAGAATTGAGTGGAGATTTGGGATTAGTCTGAGTTATATGCCGAGAACAAGCATCATCTTTGCGTGGGGACTTTGTTAGAGTAATTTATGCACTAGTTTTGCATTGTTTACTTCCCTTAATATCGATGTTTTGCACTTAATAATAGTGATTTACTTGCTTTTATTTTGTAGTAATTCATTGATTGATGCTAAAATTGAGTTACAAGATGATGTTTGAGGATGATTGTTTTCTTAGAAATTTCAGAACTTTATCGATAAGCGGCGTCAACACGGACCGCAAGTTTTTAGTTTAACGATTTTTGTATTTTTAGTTATTTTTGTAATTAAATTTAATATTTAGATATTAGTATTTTATTTTAAATAGAATTCTAGAGGAGAAGAGAGTATTTAAATCTATCGAAAAAAGAATTCTTTTGGAGAAAAAAAACCCTAGATCTAATTTTTTTTCTCTACGAACTAAACCTATTATTCGTTAAAGGTTAATGAAGCTTTGATTCATCACTACGCGAGATCTTTCTTATGTTTTAATTGTTTTATTACTTTTTGGGTATTTGTTTATTCTCTGAATTATTGTCATGATTATGTTTGTTTATTAGATTATTGGCCTCTATTTAATTATCTACTTAATCTTTTGTCATTTTAAGGATTCATCGTATGAAGATTTTAATGTTTTTAATAACATGCAGAAGTTGTGTTGTAGAATAAACAATCTAATTTAAATGAACCATCGTATGCTGTTTGCTGATTAGATTTTCTCTCTTTTTCAGCTATCAATCGATTAAATCCTATGATCGATATCTAGGGTTGTCTATTGATTAGTGAAATAACCAACTATCGCATTTCTTATTTCCATCAGCTTAAGGAGAGATTGTGAGGTCCTTATAATCGGTCTATTCATAAGTAGTAATAATTTATATTTGAATCAATGATCAGTAATCGAAACAAGCTGAGTTAATTCCTTCAACCAGAGCTTTCTCCAATTTGAATTACAACTTTAATTTGCATTCTTGTTATTTTAATTTGATTTTTATTATTGTCAACAATTCCCCATTTTACGCTTTTTACATTTTAAAAGGATTTAAATAATTACATCTCTCGGACACCGCTTAATCACTATACACAATTTATTTAGAGTAGGTATTTATTTTTGCTGGCTTCGACAACCATCACATGTCTTTTTAAACTTTCACATTTCTTGTTAGGGAAATTATCATTACACTACCTTTATTTTGCCGTATGTTCATCCAACCACTATAAAATTCTAATGACTTTCAGACTACCTTTTTTTTCACATTTTTATCAACTAACTTTCAGATTAACACTATTAATTAATTTTATTAAAATGATATTTTTACCCCAAATAAATTAAAAGACTATTTTATCTTTAAAAACTTTTAAAATTAAAAATTATAATCATAAAAATATCCCTAAATTTAATATAAAATAAATCCCAAATAGAGGTGTTCAACTAATTTTTATTAAATTTAGATTTTACAAAATTTTAATAATTATTTTCATTAAAATTTATAATTTTACAAAATTTTAATAAAAATAAATAAATTAATTTATTAAAAAATTATAATTTTGTAAAATTTTATTAAAATAACTGAATTTATTTCTTAAAAGAATAAATCCTAAAATTTTAATAATTTAGGGGATTTTTATTAAATCCCAAAATTTTACAATTATTTTTATATTAAAATAATTTTTATTAAAAATAAAAATTCAAATTTTGGGATTTATTTTTATTAAATTTAGGGATACTTTTATCATTATAAATTTTTTATTTTTTTATTGTAGACGATCGGCCACTTGGAAAGCTCGCGGCTTTGGGAGCTCGAGCCACCGCCATCGCTGTGGAGGTCACCACACCATTGATTCTCACCGAGGTCTGAACTATCGACCTAAGGTTCTCGCCATCGTTGATCAAGTCCGTCACCGCTGACCTGGGGTAATTCTTTAAAAAATTTAGGGTGAATTTGTAATTTGAGGAATTAGTGGATAATTTGGTAATTTTAGGTTAGGGCAGTGAGGTAATTTGAGATTTCAAGAGTAATTCGGTAATTTAAGTCGTTAAGGACATTTTGGTAATTTTACGCGTCGAGGGTAATTTTGTAATTTCTGACATTGTGGTAATTTCGTGATATGAATTGAGGACAATTTAGTAATTGAAGATTCTGAGGATAATTTGGTAAAATAATGATGTTGGGGGCATTTTGGTAATTATGTGCATGCGGGAATAGTTTATTGTTGATAGATATTCGTTTCGAGAATTATTATGTAAAATTAGTTTTATTTCAAGTTTACGGAGAATGATTATGTCGTTTCCTTGATTAGGAGGATCCGCGAATGAGAATCAACCCACGGACGTTGTTGATACCGAGTCTGGACTTCGTCACTGTGAGTGAAATATACAAAACCTATTTTCATAGTATATGCTGATTTTATGATACAGTGCAGTATGTTTTGATAAATAAGTATTTGATGCTTCGATTTAATGATTTTCTAGAAAATTGATTTTTATCTATGTGTTGATATTTATTGTTATTAAGAATGAGTTTGATTAATGATTTTATTATCGTTTTTGAGTAAACGCATGATATTAGAATTGAGTGGATTTGAGATATGTTGAATAAAAAGAAAATGAGATTTCAGATGTGATTATATGTTTATGTACATGTGTATAAATATTGTTTGGAAAATAATTGACAAGACTTCCCTCCATATACAAAAAGATGATAATACGAGATTAATACGTAGACAGATGAGATGAGATAGAGCTTTATGTCTGAACACATAGAGGCATCGTGTTTGGACCTTTTTGCCTTTTTACGCAGTATGATAATTACGAGATACATATGTTGAGACACGAGATATGAGATGAGATTTCATCTATCCGTTGTAGTTCGGGCATGATGGTTCCCTGATTGCCCGTCCGTCGAGGTCCGGATATGATGAGATCATTCCCCTGGGTACTTGTTTGATGATAGTTTTTATTATTCAGTATTTGATATTATAAGTATTATGATTTCATTGATTTTATGCAGATTTATGTAATATAGTTATTTCAGTGAATAATTTGAATTGAATATGTTTATATAAGTTCTTATGATATTTTGATGAAATTGATTTGAGAAAGATTAAATCATTTTAAATAAATTTATTTTGTAAAAACTACTATCCACTCACTGAGTTTTATACTCACCCCGTTTTTTTATTATATTTTTCCATGAGATTTGCGGTATACATCTAATTTAAAGATAGTTAGATTTGAAATTGTCATGATGTTAGGAGTCGAGATTTAATATTTTGATATTTGAGATTTTGCTAATTGTATTTATTTAGTATATCTTGTAATTAAGGATAACCATTGTATTTTAATATTAGAATGATTTGGGATATTTGATATGTTGACTTGAGAAGTTGGTTGAAGGATGGATGTATATTGAGTTATTTTTTTAGTATTGTTTTGTAAATCAGTAGGTTCGGGGATGTTTTATTTATAGGGGAGATTCTATCGAATTTTTGATAGAATTCTTGAGTATCGAATTATTATCGATTCGATTATATTTAGATAGACTCACCCCCATGCATGATTTTTGTAATTTAATATAAAAAAGATTACAAGAACGATAATTTCCTTCTTGTTACAACACATAAAAAGTTCTTTCAACTAGGCTATAAGTGGTGGATAATTCATTCAAAGGACTTTTAAAGTGGGACCATTAATAGGTTTTTGTAATGGAATTCATTAAATTTAACGTTAAAAATGTTATCATGCTCGCATGTAGCTACACTTAATTGACTTATTAAGTGTCCTACTAAGCTTGCATGCTCTCGTGCTCTCATGCCTACTTGACTTTTCACATTTCTTATTACAACACAAAAAAAAAAAAATCTTTTAATTGGGTGATAGGTGGCGGGATAATTCAATTTGTGAGTCTTGCAGTGAGATCATCATTATATTTGTATATTGGAATTCATTAAATTTAACATTAAAAAAATTAGTAGATCCTACTTTGATAAAGATGCTGAAATTGTTCCTCACATTTTTTTCTAAAAAAACAAAAAAGGAAAAACTAGCAAAGAAATAGCCAAGAAGATGATCTAGAATCATTGTGAAAAACCATTTAATTTAGCTATTTTAAATCCAGCTTTAATACCATGATAATCACATTTTGAGTGTTTGTATATTCATGTCTTTGTCTCGTACTGTTAGTATCACTTGTTAATTTGATCCTTTTTGTTGTGTATTATTTATTGATATAGCTAAATAATAAGAAAGAAGAAGTGTAAGAAACTAAGGACACTAAATTATTAAAAAAAAAATTATTGATTCGGACCCTTACAAATAAAGGGGTATGGTCAAAAGGTGGATAGTCAATTTTTTGTTATTTTTATTCTTTATTTTATTAACAAAACAGTCAAACTTTGTGCTAGGGGTGTTTAGAATCCGGTTCGATCCACTCAATCCTTCCGGTCCGTAAAAATCCGGTTCATAAAAAGTAAGTTAAATATAATTACATACTTATATTAACACCATAAGATACCTTATCCATTATTAAAAAATAACATAAATAATTAAAATATACAAAGAGAAGTTGTAAAAATTTTTAAACAAAATAAAAAATTATAAACCAAACAATTGCAAGCTTGGAGGGATAGTAAAGAATTGTTTTTGAAGATAATGGCCGAAAATACGTAGAAAGAAGTATGATAAGTATTGGAAATTATTAATCAAACCCTTTTTGTTTGTTTCTATATTGCTTCGATCCTCAAAGATAAAGAATGTTTTTCGAGATATTGCTTGTGATATTGTTTGGGAATTTAAAGCAAATGAGTTAGTTGTCAAAGTGCGTAAATAATTTAAGTAGTTTGTATGATGAATACAAGTTACTTTATTGTGATGATGGAAGTAATGTGTGAATGATGAAAAGGAGTTAGAGGTTGATATCAAGGCGATGCTAGGACGGTGTTTGATTCGGGCTATATGAGTATTTTAAAAGACAATATTTTTGTAGAAGCATAATGGATCATTACTTGATGTAATCATATGAGAACCTTTAAATGATAGTTTTGAATATCAGATTGGAAGAGTAATTCTTCCAAATATCCAATTTTGTCTTTACGTTGCTAAGATATTTTGGCCATGTCTATCTCCATTGTGGCATCTGAGTCAGCATTTAGCACTGGTGGTCGTGTTCTTGATCCACATCGGTGCTCATTATCTACAAGGACGGTGGAGGCACTAATTTGCACACAAAAATTGGTTACGCTCAACTCCAATAAGCTTTGATGAGGCAATGGATGAGATTGAACATATTGAGACAGGTAAAATTTACATCTTAACTTTAATTGTGCGTATTGATTGTTATTTGACTTTATATTGTTATTTTATTTTTTAAAATTGACATTTTTCTTTTGTCTTACACATACATAGATTTTCAGAGCTGATAAAAATATATTTGATGGAGCTTGATATCATTTGATGGGATAGTAAGGGTAAATATTTATTAATTTTTTTATTCAATAAAATTATTTTATTTGTTATTTATTTCAATTATGTTTATTTTGTTCAGGTTAAAGTACGAAATACAAATTGGCGGAGGACATTTTTCTTTTTGATGCGTCATAATTGGATACTTTAAATGTATTACAGTAACTTTAATTGAACAATTAATTGTAATGTATTATATTTTGAAACTTTAAATTTATTATTTTAGCTTAAATTGAACAATTAATTTCGGTGTGTTGTACTTTAAAACTTTAATGCATTATTTTCTTCAATTTTTTTGAATTTGATTGGTAGTAAAATTATTTTTATATTACTTTTTTTTTTCATTTTATTAGTTCGTGGATTGTACCAAATGAAAAATTTGTAATCCACAGATCAACTAGCAAAATGATGGATTTGATATGGATTGAGTCAAATCCGCATCTAATCCGCAAACATATGGATTGGATTTGAATTGAAAATTCATACTCCGCAAAATCGTGGATTGGATATGGATTGATATCCAATCTATAAAATCCAATCCGTAAACACCCCAGTAAGCTTCAATAAGTCAATTAAGCGTACTACTTAGAATGATAACCTTTTTAATGTTAAATTTAATGAATTCCATTGCAAAAACCTATTGATGGTCCCACTTTAAAACTCACTGAATGAATTATCCCACCACTTACAGCCTAGTTGAAAGAACGTTTTATGTGTTGTAACAAGAAATTTGAAAAGTAAAAGACATGCGAGCATGGAAGCTCAATAGGAAGCTTAATATGTCAAATAAGCAGAGCTTGAAATACAAGTATGCAACCCAAGAGGGTGAATCGATTCTAAAATTATTCGAATTTATAAAGAAAAACTTAATGTAAATATAATCCAAATTCAAAGCAATAACAATTAAGTTGATCATATAAAAAGATAAGGGAAGAGGATTCAAACACGTAGATTTTTACGTGCCAACCTCGCCACGCCCACGCCTCCAAGCTTTCCGGCTCGAGGATTCCACTAAGCTAGCCAAGGCTTCAAATGCTACACTGACTTCCAAGTGTCAATAACCTTTATAATAGAGATTATCCCAATCTCTTTAACCCAAGTGTATCCCAAACACTTACAATCACCAAAGTAAAAGATTACAAATTGTTTTGCCTCTCACAATATATATAAGATTACACAATGATGCTTAATATGTGAATAGATGAAGCAAGAATGTGTTTAAGCTATGAAGATCAGATTCTCGAATATTTGCTCAATAGTCGTGGTGATCAATATTCTTGAATTTGAATGAGATTATTTATATCTGGAGATGAAAAATCTAGCCGTTCGTCGACAGAAAACGGTCGGCCATTAGACATAAATTAACTGCTTTGGTTGGTCAAAGTTAATGGCCGATTTCAAACAAACGGTTGGCTTAGATTAACCTTTCGCCGTTAACTTCCAGACCGCAAGATGAACATTGGTTATCCGCTTTACACTAAACGTTAAGGACTTGCAAGTGGCTTTCTCGGATATTATCGGTTATCCGCTTGTAATAAACGGTAAGTTGCTTGACTCAAAGAATGTGAAAACAAACTAGCCTTATCGGTTTTTGTTAATTAGTGCTTAGGAGGACAACCTTCAATTTCGGGCGTTATTTGCTAACCGCTTAAAATAAACGGTTCACCGCTAAGTTCAATTGCCTTTCCATCCGGTGTTTTCCGCTTTTCATAAAGCGGTTGAAGCTTAGGCAATATGTTGCTTTATTGGTGTTAATCGGTTGCTTTAAATAAACGGTTCACCAAAGAATCTTCCCATCTTTTGTGTTTTCATTTTCATAAATTTAGAGGGTTTAGGAAATATGTTGCTCTTTGCATTAATGGATAATTTAAATAAACGCAGTTTACTGCTTATTTCATAATCACACTTTAAAAGCATTTTACAGAAAATCATTTTTGAATTTGAAGGTCCATCTTTTATGAAAGAACGAATAACGATTATCAAGGCTTTATTAAGAATAGCTCCAATATTTTTATCAAAAACATTTAAATTTGTTATCATCAAAATCAATGTTATTAACATATTTATGTTAATCTCCCCTTTTATGATGACAAATTTAATCAATGTTTAGCTCTTAATATGCTCCCAAATGTATAGTCAAATCGAGAAATGTTCAATAACAGGATTTTTGCTCAAGAAAACCTTTTTAAATTCATTCTTAATCTCCCCATTTTAAATCCTTCTTAAATACCATAAATCCATTTTAAATACCATAATTATCTCCCCCTTCATCATAAAAAAAAAAAAAGAGAGAATAGGTAAATCCGTGAAAGAAGTTACCCGGTTTTGGCGAGCGAAAAATTCAGTTTCCTTTAAAAATGATCAAACCATTTAATACAAAATGAGATTAAAACACTTAAAATAGATTAACACCAACTTCGTCTTTCAACAAGCCAACAACTCCATGAACAAAACAAAACAACACTCCAATATCCACAAACATACTACATAATATCCACAAAGAAACCAATACTTATGCATCAAAATCCAAAAATCATCTAATCATCAAGAACATCACACACATATGCATCAAAACCCAAAAAATATATATATATAAATGCAAACCACCAAAATATGAAATGTATGTGCGAAAACAGAACTCAGAAACTACGGAGGCGGAGAAGATGTGCTCCCCGGATCATAGCCGAATAATAGAGAAGAGTCGGCGATAAGCTGAGATCAATGCTCATTTGAAACCGAAAGTCGAAATGGCGGAGTGGTCACGGGAAATGGTGTCCAACCGATCAAGAATCACCGGTGCCCGAGATCCATGAACAGCGAATAACCGCCGGACAACGCCTCAAGGCAGGAGGCTGAACTGGCTGGCGATAATGCAGAGAATGAGATGGCTCAGGAGCAGGAGGCGGCTCGGAAGAGAGGAATGTCAAGATCAATCGCGACGCCTCGAGTCTCGAGTCACCGAGGCCGAGGGACAAAACGACGGAGGAGGAGGATGAGCTCTAATCTAAAGTCGGGAAGCGATCCGGAGGATGATATCATTGAGCATCCGATCGCCCTCCGAGCAATCAAGGTATCCGGTTTTGGAGTTGCTTGTCTTTATCCACACTCCATTCTTCCTAGAGAAACCCGATACTAGTCATGGCCTCGACCAATCCGTGAGTCTCCATATGCGATCAAGTGGAACCTCAAAGCGTCACAGTATCTTAGTGATGATATTGCCATAAGGAAGCAAGCGGTGATTGACCGCGGGAGTACTCAACATATGTCGCACAATAATATACCCGAGGTTAATGGACGATCAGCAAGGCTATCTATCAGGGCAACGTCCAACCTCAGTAACTCATCCGAGTGACCTTCCTAGGTGTCATGTGCTGTAAAATAGAAAGAATAACTTGAGAGGTAAAGTTGAGACGAAGCGTAAACAAATCTCATCCGATAAGTCTCGACGACGACATGAGTATGAGAAAAACTGTCAAATGAAAGGGCTTTCCTAGAGGTGTAAACATCAAGCCCCTCATAAGGGATACCAAGAAGGTCAGCTAAGTCCGCATCATCAAACTCTACATTGGCACGACCGAAGTAACCATCCTATTTCGTGTCGGAGATTTCCGTGTTCAATAAAGACTCACTAAGTTTGGATAAACTCGGTCATCAAAATCAATGCCGACTCTGAAGCATATCCTTAATACTTACCACAACAACTAAATTACGGAAATCATCAATGTCAACAAAGAAGGAGTCACTACCTTTCGACCATCGTTTCAACCGCTGGCCAAGGAAGAGTGAATCCTTGCAAATTCAGAGACTTCGTGGAGGATTGGCCTCAGATTTCTAGAAAGTTCGTCATGGAAAAGCAGAGAGAGGAAAATGAATTGATGATTATCTTAAGGATGTATAGTGGGATGTGAACAAATCATTGAAGAAATGGGAGGAATCGGATTAAAATGAAAACCCGACCACATTTAGGGTTTCGAAGTTGGGATTTTTGAATTTTGGGCTAGATTTGATGTTTTCAATCGGTGAAGTTGTTCAAAGGTGATAATAAATGACGTTGAAGGTTCGATTTGGCAAAAAAAAGAAAGATGAGGATTGAGGTAGAGACCTTCTATGAACAATGAAACGCAGGTGAAGGGTAACGGAGAAGACGAAAAAACCTTTGAATATTATACTTGGAACGGTTAACCGCTTTAACTAAACGCGTTAAAGTGGTAACTAGAGACTAAGGAATAGTAGCGGTGAAGCTTAACGGCCAAGGAGTAATGCGAGGACTCGCTGTTGAAAAACGGTTCACCGATGTTAGCAAACGGTGAAAGAGTAAACGTACAGACACATAATATTGTTTCTGGAATTAAACGGTGATCAGTTTATAATAAACGGCTAACAGTTTATTTTATCTGTAATTTCGCACATTTGATTTAATTTTTGGCCAGCAAATAATATATTCCTAGATCATTTAATTGATCTGAAAATATTTTATGAGCCATTTTAATGCATGATTCATGAACACGTTTTCAACCAATTAATTCATATAATTAAGAATTATCAAGGCAAATTCATCATTTGACTATCAAGCTCAAGCATTTCATAAATAATAGTTAATCAATTCAAAGACACTCAATAGCATGAATAGAGACGCAATGCAAAAATTTCATCATCCCAAGTTCATGCCGAATTTTGAAATTGTTCTTGCGGTTTTGTGAAAATATCGGCAAGTTGTTTTCCGTGGAAATAAACTCTAATGCAATATCTCCTTTTGAACATGATCTCTCAAGAAATGATGTCTTATTTCTATTTGCTTGGTTCGAGAGTGTTGAATGGGATTCTTTGAAAGGTTTATAGCACTAGTATTATCACACTTAATAGGAATTTGTTCAAGATTAATGCCATAATCTCTAAGTGTTTGTTTCATCCAAAGTGCTTATGCACAACAACTTCGGTATATATTCAAATTTTGAAGTGCAGAATTTTGTTCTTGCTAAACCACGAAACAAGAGTGTCCTAGAATATAGCAAGTTCCACTAGTGCTCTTCCTATCCACTTTATAACCAAAGTCCGTGATCCAAAAACATGTTAAATCTATAGAGTTCCCCTGGATACCAAAGGCCAATATCTATGGTTCCAAAATAACGGAAAATTTTTTTAATGAAAATGAGATTCTTGGGACATGACTGAAATCTTGCACACAAACATACATTAAACATGATATCGTGTCTACTTCAAATAAAGTGAGGATCCGATCATACCGATACGCTTTTGATATCCACTTTACCTTTTCATCTTTCTCCGCCTTGGTTGTTGTGCTCATCGTGTATTCTTGGTCTTTGAATTATCAATGCCGAATCGTTTGAAAGTAGATCCTTTACGTTTGGCGATTTATGAAAATTCCTTCCTCGCTTTGTTTGATTAGAGTCCAGGAAGCATTTCAACTTCCCATCATACTCATCTCAAATTCTTTGCTCATACACGATGAAAATTCTTTACACAATAACTCATTAGTAGAACCAAAAATAATATCATCAATAAATTTGAACAATAAGTATGTCTTGTTCTTACGCTTAACAAATAGGTAGTATCCGCTTTACCCATAGAAAATCATTTTCTAGCAAGAAATTTTAAGTCTATCATACCGCTCTTGCTTGTTTTAATCCGCATAAGGCTTTAAGCAACTTATAAACATGATTTGGAAATTTTCATTTCAAAACCAGGAGGTTTTTTCACATAAACTTCCTCCATAATATATCCATTTAAGAAAACACTCTTGACATCCATTTGATATAAAATAAAATCCTTATGACATGCATATGCTAATAACATCCTAATGGATTCTAACCTTTTCTGGTGCAAAAGTTTCATCAAAATCAATTCCTTCTTCTTGTTGTAACCTTGAGCCACTAATCTAGCTTTTATTTCTACAACCACCGGATTCATCCATCTTATTTCTAAATACCCATTTAGTGCCCATGATTGATGTTGGTTTAGAACTAATTCCCACATTGTTTCTTTCAAATCGATTTAACTCTCTTGCATTGCCATAATCCAAGATTCATCATTTTCCATCCGCAAAAGGATTTGGGTTCAATTTGAGAGATAAATGCATTGTGCACAAGTATTCTTAAGAGATGATCTAGTTGTAACACCTTGAGGGATCTCCTAAATTACATCTTTAGGATGAGAAGAGACATACCTCACCTCGGGGAGTGTTGAGAAATACCTTCTTGTTGCTCCAATTGGTTTTTATTCTTGTCTATCCTCTTGATTTTCTTGAATCTCTTTTGATGATTCCTCTTGTAAGTCTCCATCTGCATCATCATTAGCAACTCCTTTCTCCGCAGAGAAGGGGTTAGACTCATCAAACGTAACATGCATAGATTCTTCCACAACTAAAGTTCTTTTATTATTTTACTTGAATTTGAATACCCAAGAAAGATGCCAACATCAGATTTTGGATCAAATTTACCAAGATTATCTTTTGTGTTTAAAATAAAACATTTGCATCCAAAAACTTTGAAATAGCCAATGTTGAGTTTTCTATCTTTCCAAAGCTCATAGGAAGTTTTATTGAGATGAGGTCTAATCAACACCCGATTTAAAACATAGCAAGCGGTGTTGACGGCTTCGGCCCAAAAATATTTAGGTAATACATTTTCATTTAACATGGTCCTAGCCATTTCTTGAATAGACTTATTTTTTCTCTCAATAACTCCATTTTGTGGGAGTTCTATGATGAAAATTGATGCTCAATGCCAAGATTATTGCAAAAGTTCTCAAATGCATGATTTTCAAATTCTCCTCTATGATCACTCCTAATGCATATAATGTCACGCCCTTTTTCATTTTGTAATTTCTTATAAAGCACTTTAAAAGCATCAAGAGCATCATCCTTATCACAAGGATAATACCCATGTATATCTAATAATCATCCACTATCACAAATGCATAATATTTGCCATTTAGACTAGCATATCTAGATGGTCCAAATAGATCTATGTGAAGAAGTTCAAGAGGTTTTGAAGTAGAGATATGGTTTTTGTTTTTGAAAGAGGTTTTGATTTGTTTTCCAAATTGACAAGCTTCACAAATCTTATCCTTTTGAAAACCAATTTTCGGAAGACCTTTAACTAAATCATTTTTCGAAATTTTCGAAATCAAATCCATACTTGCATGTCCTAATCTTCTATGCCATAGCCAACTATCATCATGTAATGCGGAAAAACATTTATCAAGAGTAGATGCACATTCTATGTCAATGATATAAACATTACCACATCTATTACCAACAAACAAGGTTTTGTCATCACATGAGTTCTTAATAACACAACTAAATTTATTAAAGATAACTTTATAACCTTTGTCACGTAATTGACTAATGCTAATTAAGTGTTTCAAGTTCTCAACCAAACATACATTTCTCATTAGAGTTGAAGAGACTTTACCAACATTTCCAATTCCAAGAATTTTTCCTTTGAGTTGTCTCAAAAGATACGTCTCCACCCATTTTTAATTTTGGTGAAGCTTGAGAACCATGCATAGTTTCCATGTGCCTTGAACAACCGCTGTCCAAGTACCATTTATTTTTCTTCTTCTTCAAGCCTCTGAAAAAATCTCAAGTTTTTACCCAAAGCTTTTGGGTCCTCGAGAGTTAAGAACGTTCCTTTTGGAACCCAAATGCATTTGACATCATAATATGCATTCCTTTTCACGGACATCCCCATATTTCTATGTGACCATTTTGATTACAATAATGACATACAATCTTATGATCATTCAAGGAAGCGAACTTTAACAAAATAATTCTTATAATATTTTTGCTTCAAGTTAGGCTTATATCCAAGTCCTCCTTTATTAAAAACACATTTTTGTGAGTTAAGCATATTGTCCAACATCTTTTGCCCATTTGTAAATTTCAAAACAATTTCATTCAATTCATTACTCTATTTCTTTAGCATTTAGTTCTCATTTTTAAACTCATCTATGTGTGATTCTAAATGCTCATGTAAGAATGCTTTTCTATTTGATAATGCAATTTCATCATGCAATGTTTTGTTCCTACTTGCATACAATTCTTGCATTTAGAGATTCATTTTCATTTTTAAGCTTTGCCATTTCCTTTTAAGACATACATTCTTTTTACCAATCTTCATCAACTCATTATAAATCTTTAAAAGCATCATTAAATCATTGGGATCACTTACCTCATTGAGATCATCATCCTCCTATTGCCATGAGTGCTAGGTTTGATACTTCTTGCGATCCTTTTTCATCACTTGATTCTTCCTCACTATCATCCCAAATTGCAACCATTGCTTTCTTCTTGAGTTTGTTGATAAGTGGGCACTCCGATCTTATATGTCCAGGCTTCTTGCATTCATAGCATGTGATTGCCTCCTTATTCTCCCTATGGTTCTTGAAGTTTATGAAATTTCTTCGCTCTCTGATTTTCTTGAAGAATTTTCTGAACCTCCTTGCTAGCATGGCTAGCTCTTCATCATCCGGTTCACTCTCTTCATCACTCTCATATTTTGAAGCTTTGAGAGCAATGCTTTTCTTCTTCTCCTCATGTCCTTTTTCTGCAGCTAAATCTTCTTCATATGAAATAAGAGAACCAATTAAATCATCAAGAGGTAAAATATTTAAATCTTTGGCCTCTTCAATGGCGGTTCTTTTAGGTCTCCATTCTTTTGGAAGTGACCTAATGATTTTCTGAACTTTCTCACTATTTGAGAAGGTTTTCCCTAAGGCACCTAGGGTGTTCACTATGTCTGTGAATCTAGTATACATAGAATACACATTTTCATTTTGTTCCATTTGGAACAACTCATATTGACTAGTGTATCTACTGATTTTAGACTCTTTTACTTGATTTGTTCATTCATAGACAACTTCAAGCTTGTTCCATATCTCTTGTGCACTTTCACAACTAGATACTTTATGGAATTCTTTCTTATCAAGGGCACAAAACAAAGCATTCATAGCCTTGGAGTTTAGAGACATTTTTCTCTTTTCTAACTCACTCCATTGACTTGATGGTTTAGGAATATCATCTCCTACTTCATCTTTAAACATAGGCATGAATGGACCGTCACAAACAACTTCCCAAATTTCATAATCTAAGGCTTGCAAGTAGATTCTCATTCTAGTTTTCCAATAAGCATAGTCATTTCCATCAAAGAATGGTGGTCTAGTTGTAGATTGTCCTTCTAGGTTGAGTCATTTAGGTTGCCATGGATTTTTTACTCAGACGATTAAGTCTTAAGAGAACAAGGCTCTGATACCAATTGAAATACAAGTATGCAACCCAAGAGGGGGGTGAATTGGGATTCTAAAAATTATTCAATTTATAAAGAAAAACTTAATGCAAATATAATCCAAATTCAAAGCAATAACAATTAAGTTGATCACAATATAAAAAGATAAGGGAAGAGGGATTCAAACACAGAGATTTTTACGTGGTTCGGCCAACCTCGCCTACGTCCACGTCTCTAAGCTTTCCGCGCTTGAGGATTCCACTAAGCAAGCCGCCAAGGCTTCAAATGCTTACACTTGACTTCCAAGGTGTCAATAAACCTTTACAACAAGAGATTATCCCCAATCTCTTAACCCAAGTGTATCCCAACACTTACAATCACTCAAAGTAAAAGATTACAAATTGTTTTGCCTCTCACAATATATAAGATTACACAATGATGCTTAATATGTGAATAGATGAAGCAAGAATGTGTTTTAAGCTCTATGAAGATTGTATTCTCGAATATTTGCTCAATGGTCGTGTTGTGATCAATCTTCTTTGAATTTGAATGAGATTATTTATATCGGAGATGAAAATCTAGCCGTTACATAAACCGGACAGAAATCTGCGGTTCGCCGTTTAGACATAAATCTGCTAACTGCTTTTTGGTCAAAGTTACTGAATTGCGATTTCAAACAAACGGTTGCTTTAGATTAACCTTTTCGCCGTTAACTTCCAGAGACCTGCAGATGAACATTGGTTATCCGCTTACACTAAACGTTATGAAGTAGCTTCTCCGGATATTATCGCTTGTAATAAGCGGTAAGCCGTTTGTAATAAACCCTCAAAACAAATAATCGGGTTTTGTTAATTAGTGCGAGGAGGACAACCTTCAATTACGGGCGTTATCGGTTAACCGTTAAGTTCGATTGCCTTTCCATCTCGGTGTTTTTCGCTTTTCATAAACGGTTAGAGCTTTATGTTGCTACGGTGTTAATCGGTTAACCGTTTTAAATAAACGGTTCACCGTTAAGTTCCAGTAACCTTCCCATCTTTTGTGTTTTCCGTTTTTCATAAACGGTTAGAGGTTTAGGAAATATGTTGCTCTCTGGCATTAATCGGATAACCGTTTAAATAAACGGTTTACCGTTTATTTCCATAATCACACTTTAAAACAAATTTTACAAAAAATCATTTTTGAATTTGAAGGTCCATCTTTTATGAAAGAATGAATGGAATGATTATCAAGGCTTTCGTTTATTAAGGAATAGCTCTAATATTTTTATCAAAAAACATTTAAAATTGGTTATCATCAAAATCAATATTATTAACATATTTATGTTAACAGAGCTACGTCGGAGAATAAGAGCATGAAGCTTCATATTTCAAACAAGGACAGCTGCAAGAGAGCATGGTTGTAGGAGAGCATAGCTATAGCATGATAACGTGAGGGCTCAGAAACTTGATAAGTAAAAAAAACACGACTGCAGGAGAGCACAACTACAGGAGTGCATGATAGCACAAGAGTACAATCATGGGACATGAGTTTAACTGAATAAGCTCAATAGTTAGGATTTAATAGTTAGAACCCTTTATTTAAGCCTAGTAGAGGAATTTAGAAGCTCTCAAAGCAAAATGGAAGTCTAAAAAGTAGATAAATGATGGAGATAGCATGTTGGTATCAGATAAAACTCTATATTAAGTGATAAAAATGATCAAAACAAGGAGTTATCGAGGATTGAGGATATCTAAATTGTCTTATGAATAAAGAACTCTTAATAAATAAAGAGATATGAGCAAATAGCGAAACAAAAAAATAACTTCATTGTAAAGGGCCTTGCATACTAGAAGACAAGCACCTATATCTAACAAGATTAGGTGAATACCCAAAATTGTGGTCATTTTATTTCTATCCTTCCATACATAGCCGAAGAATGGAAAAGATTCTTCAACAGTCTAGAAGTACATGATAAATACCGCTAACGCCCATATTGCAGATGAAATTAATTGAAGTACTCTAGATACAAAGTATAAGATTATCATTTTCATAGAAATAACATAATTATTATGTTTATTAATAATTATTCATTATTATTGTTTATTAATATTAAATAAACATAAAACTATTAACATTAAATAAATAAATATTATATTTTCAAATAAAATAGTATATAGTAATATTATTAATTCTTGTGAATATAATAATATTATTTTTAATAATTTTAACTTAGAATCAATGTAAATTATCTTTTTTTAACTAAATATAATAGTATTTTATTTTAATAAGTTTACTACTAGCAATTTTAATATGTGTAATATTATTTAAATATGTTATTATTATTTTTAGGTAAATATAATATTATCTTATTTTAATAAATGTAATAATATTATAGTAAATAAGGGAAGGATAAAAAAGAAAGAGGTGAGAGTGTATTCTTACTCCCATCTCCTACCATGGGAGTAAGAATTTCACTCCTCACTCTAAAAATAGTTAGGTCTTACGGAGTGGGTCTCTCACTCGCTTCTTAGATGAGTAAGGAAATGCTAGAGTGAGGAGAACCCACACTTTCCACTCCCACTCCATTAAGTAACAAAGCCTAAGAGTAACAAGTAAAAACTAAAAATCTATTGACGCATGGATGAAGATAAACAGTGATTGATGTGGAAACCCACATTACTTTTGCGACGTGCTTATGGGGATTGCAATGAATTTGGCGGGATGGCTCAATGCATGTACCAATTTTGAGATGGAAACGGTGTCTAAGAAAGAGTAATGATAGATATCAGAAATTTTTTATCCCAAATAATGTGTCATTTATTGAGTGGTTGATAACTCTTCACAAGATTCAAGAAAATTAATTATATTACTCACCAATCAATTGATGAATTCCACATTATTTGGGATAATTTTTGGAGATAAATGTTTTGAGATGTGTAGCGTTGATTTTCAGGAAAATATTACGGACAATACATTCCCTTTAATTATTGATCCCATTCTTTAATGCATTACTCGTAGTATGGATTTTGTTTAGGCGTCTGACTGCACTCACTAAATCTCCTAAGTCATCATACACATGCAATTGCATACTATAAGGTGTGTGCTGTTCACACTAAATAGTTCCTCATCATGATAAATAAATAAATGTTGTTTTAGTTTCCGATCTCATTTTCGTTTTTGTAGTGTGATAAAAAGTTCTTTCAAGGGTGATGTTTGTAAATTGGAAAATGATATATCTCCTGGGACACTATCTAGATATTTTATTTTTATCATTTGATAGAAATGCGCAAAGATTTTTTTTCTTTTAAGGATCAGTATGCTCTTAATTTTTAAATCCCTATTTGTTCTTCCTCAAAATTATTCTAAATCGTGTTGAGACTGACTTGGTTTTCTAAATACCAAACCTAACGCCCCAAAGACCTAATGAGAAAGGAAAAGGCGTAATCTAACTTCATTCTGCTTGACAATAACTCGATCAATCATCATTCATGGACGTGGCTTCCTAGCTCATTATGCTTATTTAATTCTTTATGGCTTTCCTGCTTATTTTCTACGGTACTTTGTACTTCTAATAAAGGTTAAACAAATTGCACATCTACTCCTTTCTCAAGCATTAATGTTTTCTTTTCATACGACAAAATATGTGCTTCATATTTGGGTTGTATGAATGTTGATTTCTTAGAGAAATATGAGGTTAACAATGTTTAAGAAACAGATTGAAAAGACAAATAATAGATTGGGTAGACGACTGTGCTAATATATATGTGTGTATGTATATGTATATGTATATAATCGAACTACAAGACAAGCTATTGGTTTGGAAATAATGCCAAGTAAAAACATAGACCATAATGAGGATTATTGATTATTGTTCGATTGGGATAGGCAAGGATCAACGAGACTAAGCGATCTTTAGTGACCCCATTTGATGATCCAATGCCATCTCCATACTGATAAATGCATTGTGCAGTTCTTGCCATGTTTAAGCACATTTTCACCATTGTATTTGAGGCAATTACTTCCAGCAATTCTAATCTCATTCAGCTTTTTCCACGAATAGTTTAATAAACCTTGTATGCAGTCTCTTGCTTCTTCTACTAATATATATGCCTTCTTCATTCATACAGCACTGAACAGATTTTACGACATCCCCTCTCTTAATCTCAGCCTATGCATCTATAGGTAAAGACAAAAATAATTATAGTAAATATATATATATATATCACCATTGGAGTTCCCAAATCATTGCTAAGTCAAGTAATTAGTGATGGCCAATATATAACCTCATAGCCATCTTTGCAGCAATTAATGAGTGAATGTTTAGTTAAGTTACATTCTTTGGGTGGTTGCATACAGGCATGGACGATGGCTGCAGGGCGGCCTCCCACAGAAGTCCAGGCAATTTCTAAGTACTCGTTCAAAGTTGGCTTGTTCGCTGCACTAAATCATCTTGCTTCTACCAAATACAGTCCACAAAGATTAGTCCCCTGCAATAAAATAATCATAAGATATCCATAAATCATCGTTAAATTAATAAACATTAAAGAAATTCATTGTATGATTAAATTCCAAAATAGCAGCCAAGCTCGTTTAGTAATGAGCGGGCCATTAAAGAAAACGGAAAAATTCAAAATATCCTAGCACATTATTAGCGACCTCATTCTTAATGTTGGACAGCAAATTCAGGCCATGAATTTTGAGATCATAATATGCCAAGTCATTTCCGAAGTTGAACATAGCCAAATAGCAAATCTGCATATAACATGGTAGTTTCACCATGGCCCCAGTATCCCACCTAAAAAAGAAAAAAAGAAAAAAATGGTCAGCCATATAAAAGTAAGAAATATTATTAATAAAAAGTATTGTGTTTAATAATCTAATCTCCGAATATGCTAATTGCTACACCTTTTTACTGCATCTGTGAAGAGTTCAACCTCATCTAATGATCCATATGTATCATACATGTCATCAATGGCCGTTAAGATACAAACAAATTTAGTGAGTTCATGTTAGTGTTCTTGTAAGTAACAAGGTATGTATGTTCCATTGCGCTATTTTGTGCTCTTTGGTACATGGTTTGAGGAAATTAAAATAATCTTTGTTGATTATTCACTAATAAATTTTGGTATGCGATATAATATTTAATGACCTGTGTGAGAATTAAGATTGTGATATTATGTTTTGAAGCATCTTATTTCTATTGATTGGTGCTGTTCATTACACAATTTTTTAGAAATAAAATTTTAGTTGTTGTAAGAGATTTCATCTCATTTTGGTAAATCCATAGGTTCTAACATCTCAACTTAGTGAATTGTTTTTCATCTGGGCGTGGCCTCATGGATGTAGGAATGATTAATCCAAACCACATAAAAATCTCCGTGTCATTTATTTTTTACAATTTATTGTGTGTTTGGAAAATTAATATTTTTTGTGCAGATGAATACTAATCGTGAGCAGTAACGTTAAACAGTATTTCTGAAAATTAATTAAGTTGTTCATTTTAGGTTTTTAATTGCCTACACTTATTTGCAATAGATCTATATTCCTTTCAAACAATTCTTTAATATAGTCTAGATTTCTTCTTCTTAAAGTGTTGATTTACTGGTTTCAAGAAACTCTCCAAGCCCTAGGATGAGTTCTCTAAGCTTCCTAAGTTGACTGCTAGGTGTTGTCCTAAATTGATTAATCAGTCTACAATAAAATTTTCTACTCTTCTATTTACCATTTATTATGCTTCCAAGACTTCCTATGTCACTACAATATTTACAAAAATAATTAGCATATTCATAAAAATATCTTATATACTTCATTATTATCTTTTCTAACTAGATTATTACCTATTATCTCTAATTGTTCTAGCTCTTCTACTTTGTTTTTAAACTCTTGGGGCCATTTATTAGACTATAAGCACTCAACTTCGTTTTCTACACTCATAATATCTTGTAAGTACATGTACACCTCTTCGTCATCTAAAATTTCAACTTCTCGGCTTTCTAATTCACGACTTTCATGAACGTGGCTTCCTAGATCATTATGCTTATTTAAATCTTTATGGTTTTCCTGCTTATTTTCTACGATACTTGCCACTTTTAATAAAGATTCAAAAGATTGCACATCTACTCCTTTCTCTAGCATTAATGTTTTCATTTCATACGACAAAATATGTGATTCATATTTGGGTTGTATGAATGTTGAAATATGAGGTCAACAATGTTTTAAGAAGCTGAATGAAAGGAAAAATAATAGAATGGGTAGCGAGTGTGCTAATTATATATATATATATATATATATATATATATTTCCTTCTGGTATCAGAGCCAAGGGGAGGATAGTATAAAGCAGTTTATAGATTTTGTGTTTAAAGACTTGTGTTTTATTTTGAAGTTTTGTTGTGTGGTGAACTCCTTACTGGTAGTAAGTCCCGTTTTAGGATAAGGATTTCCGCTTAGGGCTGTAAAACCATACCTGTAGCCATTCTTTCAAAACCATAAATAGGTTTTTACCCATGGACCCTATACACTGTAGAACATCATCCTTTTCTAGCTCCTCCTCCGGGAAGACTAGTGATTCAAAGCATGTTGTGAGTTCAGAAGAATTCTTTATTGAGAACTTTGATAAAACAATTGATTGTTAGGAACTTCCAAAAATTTCTAAAGAAAAGATTTACAGAACAAAAAAGCTTGATTTCTTAAAAAATGATTATATTATAATGACTGAAGAACGTGACATAACTCTTTCAAATCCATTTGAAACAATTCACTTGTTTTCTGAGCATTCTTTAAAGAAATTAAAAGAAAAGAATTTTAATTACATTCACATCGGTCTAATTCAGGTCGGAATAAAACCCTTAACCAAAGAATGCTTGGATACTTCTATCCTAAGAGATGGGCGATTCATCTCTTTTGATGATTCTTTGCTAAGTAGCATCGAATCCAGTCTCTGTAAAGGTCCAATTTCCTTTGATTGTTATCCAAACATAACAATTTCACTTAAAGATAAAAATATTTTGAAAAGCATGATTTTACAAATCAAGACTCATAATTATAATATGATTGAGGGATCCATCCCAGTTGCCTTGATTTTTAAAATCTCGTATAAAGCTATGATCACTGCATTCAGTACACAACATAAATTCCAGTCAAAAATAGATGAGACTCTTCTCTTGCAGACTGATTTGTCTAGAGCCAACACTGTCATTCCAAAACCAATCCAATGGAAAGATGTCCATCTCCCAGAGGAATGGATTCTTGAAGGAGCCGTTCCACCAGCGATTCCAAAACAACTTGAGCCTAATACAGAGTTGCAAAATGTGACTCAGTATTCTGATGGAAAAGTCAAATTGTCATTCAGAAGATCTGCTTCAACTAGGTTTTCTGATAGAGAGTCGTGTTCAAGTATTCCTTCATTGGAAAGGAAATTTACAAAAGTCCCTCTGTTATAAATCTTCCTTTTCAAAGTCAACCTAGGTTTTCTACTTCAGACATACCTAGTACTTCCATACGATCTGTTGACTATGCCACTAGTGTCCCTCACCCTATTTACACTAGTAGTCAACATGAACAAAGACAGGAAGAGAAGGAACCTTCTCCTCCAACCTCTCCTACTTTTTCTGCTGTCACAGAAAATGTCATAAATGTAATTGAAAAGAATTTTGAGCTTGATAAGAATCTTCTTCATAATGATTTTTATTCAGAAACTAATAAAGAAAAAAGACTTTGGTTTTTTAAACACTTTTTCAAAGAAAAGAAATCCAACAAATCTATTATGAATTTGTAAATTTGCATCAAATTCATATATTGTTTTTTGATTGGTTCGAAATATATTCTTCTGAGAACAACATTTCTTATCCCTTTAAAGAGTCAAACCCTATTACTATTAGAAAGAAAATTCCTGAGTGGAAACTTACTGATAGTGATAGAACCATAGAATCTGAGCATCCACCTCTTCGGAGTGTAACCGTTGATCACGACGAACCTCCTGTCCAAATTAGAGCTTCTCCTTACAAAATCCCAAAACCTAATGATACTGATGCGAATTTAAGTAGTATTATCCAACAGAATAATTTTTGTAATACTAACTTAAATACTATCGGAAAATAGTTGACTAGGATAGAAAATCAATTCCAGAAGTCTACCATAACTGTTTCCTCTACTTCTCCTGTTCCATCAAAATCAGATTCTGACAAGAAGCTTAAAGAACCTATTTTCAAACCTTTTCAGGTTTCGAAAACTAGTCAAAAGCTTGTACATGAGTCAAAATCAGATTTTGCTAAAGCTATTAGAGAACAATGCTTGGATTGGGTCGGCTTTGTTCAATTTTAAAATTAATTACCAGCTTTGAAATAAATAGATTTGCTTTGGAACGCGGTTGGTCAAATTTAATAAAGGTACGTGGCGTTGTATCTAGATCGATGTAGAGACAAGTCTGCCTTTGGAACCAGATCTGACTTAGAACATATCAATATTCCGCACGTTCTAGTTTCCAGCCTATATACCAATTATCTTTACCAAATAGTTGTTAAGTACTTTAAGCAAGCCTAGCAACAACATTCATCTAAGGCTAGGGTGCATACACAGTACCAGATCCGGTTCCCGGAAATGGTGCTCTGAAGGAAAGGAGGGAGAAGAGAAGATTTACAACTGAGGATCGAGATCTGGTCTCTTTGCCTCAGAGGAACGTGATATTTTATGGCGATCCGATCATCTGCGATGTATAAAAATTAAAATTGCTTTAAGTAAATGCTTTAAAATAAATTAAATTTAAATGTACATAAAATTAAATTAGAAAAGTAAATTGCAAAAATTTAAAATGCGGAAATTTAAATATACATGAAATTGAAATTGCCTTAAAATAACTTTACATTTATTTCTTTAATACTTTTGATTCGACAGCTTTATGAGTGGAAAATCGGAAGATAGTCTGAAAACAAGGATCTTAGGAAAACTTCCTTGAATACAGAAGATCTTCTTTAATCCGGAGAGAGAGAAAGAAGAGAGAGAATTCTAGAGAGAAGGAGGAGAAGAAGAGAGAGAAGTTGTAAACCTCTAAATGAAAAACCTGAGGAGTCTAAGTCTTCCTCTTTTATACAAAAATTGCGAATCGCTTTTTTGAAGCGAGCTTTAAGTGCATATCATTTGAACTCTTTCATCAGAAGTTTTAAGTGCATGATCATCTAGAACTCAGACCAGACTTATACAGGGGCTGTAGCATTCAGTAGGCTTTGTAGTAGAATACGGGTGAAGAGACATGTGCGCTCTCACTTGTGTCCAGGGGACCACCCGAAGAAGATCAGAAAAAATAAATATCTTTTTTTTTTCTTTTTTTTTTAAGTACAAAACTTGTACATAGATACAAGTAAGTAAAGTGGTAAATTGGCTTTAAAACAGCTTTAATGCTTTATTGGAGAGAAAATGCCGAAGCAGTCATCTTCATTTTCATCCCCAAGGGAAATTAATGGCTCTTGATCTTCATCTTCGTCTTCATCTTCAGAGGAGTCTGCCACTGATGACTTTGACCGAGAGGTGAGGAGTTGTTCTATAACTTTGAAATACTCCTCTTTTGTTTTTGCACTGGCTAATAAGGATTGGGCTTTGGATTTTTGAGAGAAGAAGATGCTTTGGGCTTTGGTTAGCTCTTTACTTGGGCCTAAGAAGCCTTTCGTTGTAAGCTATGTTCGAACAGTGGTTTCGGTTAGTTTAGATTTTTCATCAAACTTTGACCACCATTTGACTTTGAATGTTCTTTGTAAGACCAGATGGTTATCTTGAGTATGGTAATGGAAATTCCACATCCAAACCCAAGGAAGGAAGAAATTTGTACAGAAACAGAGAAAATGAGGGAACTTTTTCTTAGACTCAGAAGGAATGTAATGGGCTTTAAAGAGGCTCAAACAATTTTTGGCATTTAGGGTAAGAATGTCGGGACTAGGGCCAAAATAGTTCCACCAATTTTGAAACCAATTTGGAAGGCTTTGTACGGTTATTTTTGAATTAAAGAAAAATAACCATGAATGGGATTTCTTTGGGTTTTGTATGAAAAATGTGTTATACCAGGCTTGTTGGTAACCCCAGTAGGAATAAACCATACAATGAGGTAGACGCATTTGAAAATTTGGAGGGAAACATTTGTAGTTGTGGAGAAGGTCACCCCACTGGTTAGGGCTTAAGCTTTTAAGATAGTGGCCGTGGAGTAGGTCGGCTCAGAATGGGATTCACTGAGAAAGAAATGTTTAAATTTGACTGACTCAGTAGCTTCTAAAATGCTTTGATAGTAAGACTGGGGTTTTGTTAAATCACATGGTTTGAAAAACCAACCTTTAGGAAAAATCTTTGAAATTGCTTGAAATGGATCAGAATGATAAAATCCATCTTCAATAGTTAAAACATTTTGATGGAAGGTTTTATCATACCAATCGGAAGTTTTCTTTGAAGGTGTTGGCTGGGAAAGTACAATTTGAGAGGATGAACTTTCTCCAGAGACAACAATATTTTGAGAAGAGGGTTTTGAAATTTCTTTAGAGATGAGTTTTTCTTTTTCAATTTCTTCTTGTAAGAAATTTGGCTGAAGTAGGCGGCGTAAGCTCAAGTGACTTTGTAATGGAACTCATCCACTGTTTTACTTGGTCATCAGTGGTAGTGGCTTTATAATGGGCTCCATGCTCTTCAACCATTTCGATCCAGGATTTAATGGGCAAGAAAAGCAATTTTTCTTTAGAAGGAGTTGGTCAGTTCTTTTAGGGGTTGCTTGAGATTCGGTGTCTTTAAGATTTTACCTTTATCCTTCCTCTTCGGCGGCATTATCTGTTTTGAAGAAATTCTCTGGTTAGAAAATCAGGAATAAAATTTTTATCTCCTTTAATAAATTCAATATCAAAATCAAAAACACTTAAAATGGCTTGTCATCGTGCAAAAATTTGTTTGGATGCAATATTTTGAACATCTTTTTCCAAAACATGTTTTGTAGCTTTGCAATCAATTCTAAGTAGAAATTTTTGATCTAATAAATCACTTTGGAATTTAGAGATACATAAAACAATTGATAAAATTTCTTTTTTAATGGTAGAATAATTCTTTTAACAATCGTTCCAATGTGCAGAAACATATTGTACAATCTGTTCTTTATCATTTTCTTTTTGCTTTAATATGCCTCCATAACCTAAATCTGATCGCTTCAACAATTTGTGATTGTAGGATTTGCAAGAAATAAACATGGAATGCTTTTTACTATGGTCTTTATATGCTGAACAATTTTTGTATGCTCGTCATACCATGCAACAGGGGTTTTCTTTAACCTATTATGCAATGGTTTGGCAATTTTATTTATGTTGGGACAGAAATCAAGAACATAATTGAGACTGCCCAAAAATCTTTGTAACTGAGTCTTATCAAGGATTTTATCAGGAAACTTGTCTGTAAAGGCAAGGGACCTTTCAATAGGAGTAATGGTTCCTTTAGAAATATAATGACCTAGGAACCTGACTCTAGTTTAGAACAATGAAATCTTTGAACTAGAAAGGGCTAGACCAGCTTTCTTTGTGGCATAATAGAAAGTCTTTAAATGTTTGAAATGTTGATCAATTGATTGAGAAAAAATCAACACATCATCTATATAGACAATGCAAAACTCAGAATAGGGGTTGTATATGTCATTCATTATTCTTTGAAATTCTGAGGGTGCATTCTTTAAGCCAAATGGCATTACAGTCCACTCATACTGTCCGAATGGAACAGTAAAAGCAGTCTTATAACGATCATTTGGGTGAATCTGAATTTGCCAAAATCCAGACTTCATGTCAAATTTTGAAAAAATAAGGGCAGAACACAGTTTTAGGAGTAAATCTTTTTTATTAGGTATAGGATACCTAATCCATCTTAATGCTTTATTTAAAGGTTTGTAATTTATTACAAGTCTTGGTGTTCCTCTTTCAATTTCAGAATTTTTATTTACGTAAAAAGCAGCACAGGACCATGGTGATCTGGATTTCACAATGAGTCATTTGTCTTCTAAATCTTTTATTTCATTTTTACAATGTTGTTCCAATTCCATATTCATTTGGATTGGACGAGCTTTAGTGGGTATTTGTTTTTCATCAAAAGAATTGTCATAAAATCTACCAAATGTTGTTTTCTTTCCCAAAAAGTGGTAAATCACATATTTCTTTTTCGATGAGATTTTTAAAATCGTAGATTTTCCTTTCAGATAAAGTCATTTTGTATTTTTCTTTCAATTCTTTGTAAACTTAAATCCTTTTTAAACAAAACAAGTTATTTTGTTTAGATTTAAGAATCCATTGATATGGTTTTGATAAACCCCTTTAACAATGTTTAGATTTCTTATTTTTGGATTTTCAATAAAAGGAAAAATAAGCTTTTTGTAATATGCTTTAAAAGATATACTATCAAATTGACGATACGGGCAATCAAATTTATAAATGGGGTTCCTAAAATGACAGCATGGTGTATGTCATTTGTGAGGATAAAAGAAGTTTTGAATTCAAAATCATTATTATGAATAGAAGCTTCAACTTTAGAGTTGACTTCAAGTTTTGAATTATTGGCGGCAGAAAGTCTTTCTTTTGTTTTCTCATGAAATCTTTTAGGGACAATATCTTCTCTTATGCAATTTAAATCAGCACCAGTGTCAAAAAGGGCAATGGCGTCTATTGCAAAATCATTTGAAAAGATTAAGGTGACTTTAATCAAGTATTTTCTGGTGGTGATTTGTTTTAAAACAAACAGAAAATCATTTGGCACAGATTCAATGTTGTCAAGTCTTTGTTCTTCATTATCACCATCATTAGATTCTTTATCTGAATTATCCTGTAATTGTTTTTGTAAGAGAAGCTGGATAGTTTCAGAATCATTTCTTTGTTTTTCTTTTAACTCTTTTATCTCGAGTTTAATATCTTTGATTTGTTTTTGAAGATCTTGGATATTAGGTGTTGTTTTCTTTATTTTCTTTTTGTCTAAAATTTGGGTGAGGTCATAAGAACTCTTTTTAACAATTGGAATTTTGGAAGTTTCTGTTTTATTAGAATCCAGGGTTTTTAAAAGCTTATCAAGAGATTCTTTTTGAAGATTCGGGTCAGAAATGTGTTTAACAAGTTCCAGAAAAATTTCTTGGTCTTTTGTCAAAACATTGATTTTCTTTAAATAAGAATCTGACTCAGAATCACTACTGCTATGTGCAGAGGTATCTGAATCAATTAACTCATCGACTTGGAGGGAGTCACTGTCTCCCGACATGGAAGACTCAGAGTCAGAAGACTCTACAAGAAGAGAGGCAACTTTAGAGAGGACCTCTTCATCGAGTCCTAAGTTTTTCATTCTGCAATACTTTGCAGTATGGCCTTTTATGCCACACTTATGGCAAATGGCTTCTTTGTAATTGAAAGGGGCTTTGTGTTTAGGTTTATAATCCTTTTTCTTAGAGAAATTGGGCTTCTTATGAGGCCTCGAGGGTTTCTTATAAGAAGATTCTCTAAAATTTTGGAATGGCTTTCTATGACTTTTGGATTTGTAATGTCTTCTGTGAGGTTTGGAAGAACACTCACCATTACATCCTTTGGAGGTAGAAGTTTTAAAGGGGTCATAGTTGAATTGCTTACAGAAACTGCCTAATTCTTGCTTAGATTTCCTAAGCTCCCATTTAAGTCGTTTCTGTAATTTCAAATCTTGACAGATCTTTAAACCTTCTTTGTTTATAAAACTGACAAGTTCACCGTAGGTGAGCTCATCATAAGGGACACGATTATCATAAAGGGCTTTAATGGAATTCCTTACCTTTTCACCTAAGAGGGTAGGTAAACCTGCAAGGAATTTCTCTTTCCAAGTCGTATGATTTGCATCATCTCTGAGAAAGAGTCTGGTAAAGAAAGTGGTTTTGTAATTCTGAAATTCACTAAGTGTCCTACATCTCAGATTATATAGTAACTCAGCGTTTGTATCTCTAAGGTGAGAAGGATCACCTATGAAATGAAGAGAAATCGTGAGGATTAGAGTGGCAACCGCATCTTGAATTGGGTTATTAAACTCATAAAAAATGGGTATTTTATCCTCATCGGTTTGTATGGAATTTAGAATATCTAATTGTTTCTGTTGAGTGAGAAGATGATCCCACCAACCTTTAAGTTAACCTGTAAAGCCAGCAATAAAGATTTCTGCAATAGCTTTGTCAGAAGTTCCTGATTGGGTTTTATACGCATTAGCTGCCATGGTCATCTGCTGCAACAATCCTAGGATGTTGTACTCAGACATTCCATCTAAATTCCACTCATAGACAGAGGATGCATTGTATCGAGATTGATTTAATGCACTAGGCCTGTTGTCTATGGTCAAATCAGGTGGAGATTTAACATTAGGAAGGGCTAATTCTAATGGATTTTGTTTTTGAATATGATCTTCTTTAAAGGCTTCTATATCGAAGAGGCACATATTCGTCGACATTTGGTCATGTTCTAATACTCCAATCTTGCTAGATTGAAGAGTATCAGGAGCTATTTGAACTTTATTCTATCATATCCAATTGGTCTCTAATGGCTTGAGCAAAATCTGATTTCGACTTTTGTACAAGCTTCTGGCTAGTTTTCGAAACCTGAAAAGGTTTGAAAATAAGTTCTTTAAGCTTTTTGTCAGAATCCGATTTTGACGGAATGCGAGTAGAGAAGCATGGTAGACTTGAATTGGTTTTCTATCCTAGTCAATCGATAAGTATTTAAGTTAGTATTACGTAAATTATTCTTGGATAATACTACTTAAATTCGTGATCAAGATTAGGTTTGGGATTTTGTAAGCTTCTAATTTGGACAAGAGGTTCGCCGATCAACTTACACTCAAGAGGTGGATGCTCAGATTTTGGTTCTATCACTATCGAAGTTTCCACTGTGAATTTTCTTTCTAATAGTAATAGGCTTGACTCTTTAAAGGGATAAGAAATGTTGTTCTCAGAAGAATATATTTCGAACCAATCAAAAAACAATATATGAATTTGATGCAAATTTACAAATTCATAATAGATTTGTTGGATTTCTTTTCTTTGAAAAAGTGTTTAAAAAACCAAAGTCTTTTTTCTTTATTAGTTTCTGAATAAAAATCATTATGAAGAAGATTCTTATCAAGCTCAAAATTCTTTTCAATTACATTTATGACATTTTCTGTGACAGCAGAAAAAGTATGAGAGGTTGGAGGAGAAGGTTCATTCTCTTCCTGTCTTTGTTCATGTTGACTACTAGTGTAAATAGGGTGAGGGACACTAGTGGCATAGTCAACAGATCGTATGGAAGTACTAGGTATGTCTGAAGTAGAAAACCTAAGTTGACTTTGAAAAGGAAGATTTATAACAGAGGGACTTTTGTAAATTTCCTTTCCAATGAAGGAATACTTGAACACTTTTCTATCGAAAACCTAGTTGAGCAGCATCTTCGAATGACAATTTGATTTTTCCATCGTAATCTTGAGTCACATTTGCAACTCAGACAGCTCGTTGTTTTTGGAATCGCTGGAACGACTCCTTCAAGAATCCATTCCTCCGGAGATGGACATCTTTCCATTGGATTGGTTTTGGAATGATGTTGGCTAGACAAATCATCAGAAGAGTCTCATCTCTTTTGGAATTTATGTTGAATGATCATAGCTTTATACAGATTTTAAAAATCAAGGCAATGGATGAATCCTCAATCATGTTATAATTATGGGTTTTGATTTGCAAAATCATGCTTTTCAAAATATTTTTATCTTTAAGGGAGATCGTTATGTTTGGATAACAATAAAAAGAAATCGGACCTTTACAGAGACTGGATTCGATACTACTTAGCAAAGAATCATCAAAAGAGATAAATCGCTCATCTCTGTGACAAGGATAAAGTATCCAAGCCTTCTTGGGTTCAGGGTTTTATTCCGACCTGAATTAGACCGATGTGAATGTACTTAAAATTCTTTTCTTTGAATTTCTTTAAAGAATGCTCAGAAAACAAGTGAATTGTTTCAAATGGATTTGAAAGAGTTATGTCACGTTCTTCAGTCATTATAATATAATCATTTTTTAAGAAATCGCTTTTTGTTCAGAATCTTTTCTTTAGAAATTTTTGGAAGTTCCCAACAATCAATTGCTTTATCAAAGTTATCAATAATGAATTCTTCTGAACTCACAACATGCTTTGAATCACTAGTCTTCCGGGAGGAGCTGTAAAAGGATGATGTTCTATAATGTATAGGGTCCATGGTAAAACCTATATTTATGGTTTTGAAAGAATGGCTACGTGTATGGTTTTACAGCCCAAATCCTTATCCTAAAAGCGGACTTACTACCAAGGGAGTTCACCACACAACAAAACTTCAAAATAAAACACAAGTCTTTAAACACAAAATCTATAAACTTTTTACACTATCCTCCCTTGGCTCTGATACCAGAAGGAAATATATATATATATATATAATCGAACGACATGACAAGCGCTTTATTTGGAAATAATGCCAAGTAAAAACATACACGATAATAAGGATTCTTAATTATTGTTCGATAGGGATAGGCTTAAGGATCAAAGAGACTAAACGATCTTTAGTGACCCCATTTGATGATCCAATGCCATCTCCATGCTGATAAATGCATTGTGCAGTTCTTGCCATGTTTAAGCACCTTTTCATCAATGTATTTGGGAGGCAATTACTTTTAGCAATTCTATTCTCATTCAGCTTCTTCCACGAATAGTTTAATAAACCTTGTATGTGGTCTCTTGCTTCTTCCGTGGATATGCCTTTTTCATTCATGCAGCACTGAACAGATTTTACCACATCCCCTCTCTTAATCTCAACCTATACATTTATAGATGAAGACAACAATAATTATATTATTTAATTAAGCATATTTATTTTTTTCAAAATATACATACATGCATATATATATATGTGTGTATATGTATGTATGTATGTATCGGATCAGAGTAGTCACCTTGGAAGTTCCCAAATCATTGCTAAGTCGAGTAATTTGTGATGACCAATATATAACCTCATAGCTATCTTTGAGGCAATTAATGAGTGAATGTTTAGTTAATTTGCATTCTTTGGGTGGTAGCAGACAGGCATGGACGATGGCTGCAGGGCCTGCCACAGAAGTCCAGGCATTTTCTAAATACTCGTTCAAAGTTGGCTTGTGCCCTCCACTAAACCATCTTGCTTCTACCAAATACGATCCACAAAGGTTTGCCCACTGCAATAAAATAATCATAAGATATGCAGCAATCATCATTAAATTAATAGACGTTAAAGAAATTCATTGTATGATTAAAGTCCAAAATAGCAACCAAACTCGTTTAGTAACAGGGAGCCTTAAAGAATGAAAAATTCAAAATATCCTAGCATATTATTAGCGACCTCATTCTTAATGTAAGACAGCAAATTCAGGCCATGATTTTTGAGAACATCATATGCCAAGTCATTTCCAAAGTTGAACATAGCCAAATAGCAAATCTGCATATAATATGGCAGTTTCTCCATGGCCCCAGTATTCCACCTGAAAAAAAAAAGGTCAGCCATATTAAATGTAGGAAATATTATTAGCGAAAAGGTGTGTGCTTAATAATCCAATCTCCAAATATGTTAATTGTTGCACCTTTTTACTGCATCTGTGAACAGTTCAAGCTCATCTAATGATCCATATATATCATACATGTCATCAATGGCCGTTAAGATGCATACAAATTTGGTGAGTTCAATCCGGCATTTATTAAACTGGGGCTCAAAAACAATGCCCATTGCCCACAAATAGTTCTCCATCAATCTGTCTCTTGAGAATGATAATGTCTCTTTGAAACCCAATTCTCTCCACCACCTACACAAATTAAATAACAATTACATTAAATTTAATAATTGGAAATACATACATTTATATATATATATATATATATATATATATATATAGACACACACACACACACGCATCTTCACGAAAGCAGTTTTATAGATGCAAGCTGACCGACCTTGCCAACTCCTTTAGTTCTTTCTGGTGTATGGATTGTACTAAATTGAAATCCAACTTGGCTAGCTCCAGCAACAACGCCAAATTTTTTGGATCATCTGTTGGGTATAAATCGATGAAATTTTGAGCCTCATTTCTTTGCATTCTCCAATACAGTGGGATATCAAGTGATTGCTGTAATTTTTCAGTAAGAAAATTAGTCTCCAACTTCCCTGATAAGTAATCATTTAGGTGTTTAGTGCTGAAGCTCTTGGCTTCCTCTAAAACATCTTCTTGAACTGATCCGAGGAATGAAGCTTCATATAAACTCAAAAGCCCTGTTATATCCCCTTGTAAACTCTCACTGAACCTGCCATCCGCGTTTCTGAATTTTTCGAACACATCTGCTTAATTTATACCATGCATGATCCACAAAAATGAGAATCACAAATATAAAAAATAAGGAAAGATTTTGTATATATGTTAACCAACCTGTGCTAATTGAATGGCCATGTTCCCGTAGAAGCCGAAAATACAATGCTGTTTCATTGAGATCCTTGAGTGTACTAACATCTTTTGTGAGTAAATTTATAGCCTCTTCAATCTCTTGTTCAAAATGATAAGCCACTCCCAACCTCTGCAATGAGTCAATTAGCTTTAATCTGTCGTAAGATCCTTTGGTGGATGAAAATAACTTCTTAACCTCTTGCTTTAACTTCTCCAATCGGCCGGCATACAAATCATACTGGTAGATACGTACAAACATAAGCTAAATTGATGTTGGAAACAATGTAAAAAAGATAGCCTGTTAAGCAAATGAATATTAATAAATGCATTAATTCTTGTTACTTACTGTATAATCGGTGGTAAATGACTCTATGAGTTCAGGACTCCAGATGCTAGGATGGTAATTAGCCGACCGCCGTTGATTCACTTGCAGCGGTTTAGTAGAGATATTAGAAGCAATAATTCTATTTAATCTTGATTGCCCATTTTTGCCTCTTGCGGCAACGCTTGGTGAGAACAAGATTTTACAAGCATGAACACTGACAACACTTGATGTGTAAGTGACGGAAGCTAATTTTATTTCCATATATATATATATGTATATATGTATATATTTATGCAATCGAGCTAAGTGATTGCAAAAAGATGAGATATTTTTTGAATTTCAACAAATCTTGTTGGAGTGTATATGCAATAAATCTAAACAATAATTCAATCGCAAGACAGTGCTAGTGATGAACACTTTCATGGGAAAGGCGAGAAATTTATAAGCACAAAGTTTGACTATTTATTAATAAAAATAACAAAAAGTTGACTATCCACCTTTAGTTACGGCATTATAGAATGACCCTTTTTTAACATATGTGAAAAATTAAACAAAGGGTCATTCTATAATGCCGTAACTAAATTTATGGCATTGATGCCATAATGGACGTTGACCATTAGATTTGAATATAAAATCTCTATCATTAATTTTAAATTAATAGGTAACCTGTTATCTAAATAGCAGGTAATTACTCTTTTTCGTTCAAATTCCAAGTTACATTTACTAATCTTATATGTGATTTACAAGTTTTATGCAACATTTACAAGTTAATGTTGATTTACAAGTTTTATGCAACAATTACAAGTTTTTGTTTTGTTTACGAGTTCTTCTTGCAATTTACAACTCAAACATTAATTTACCTATTTTTCCATCAATTTACTAGTTTTATTTGTGATTTACACATTTTTTGTTTCATTTCATACTTAATGTCAATTTACAAGTTCTATTTCATTTTTTTAAGTTTTTGTTTACAAGTTCTTCTTGCAAATTACAACTCCAACATTAATTTACCTCTTTTTTCATCAATTTACTAGTTTTATGTGTGGTTTACAAATTTTTTGTTTCATTTCACACTTAATGTCAATTTACAAGTTTTGTGTCATTTTACTATATTTTTGTTTTCTTTCTACTTTTTTCTTCTAATTGACAACTCTATCATTAATTTACCTCTTTTTCTATCAATTTACTAGTTTTTTATGTGATTTACACATTTTTTGTTTCATTTCACACTTAATGTCAATTTACAAGTTCTATGTCATTTTTCTAAGTTTTTATTTTGTTTACAAGTTCTTCTTACAATTTATAACTCCAACATTAATTTACCCACATATCCATTAATTTACTAGTTTTATGTATGGTTTACACATTTTTTTGTTTCATTTCACACTTAATGTGAATTTACAAGTTCTATGTCATTTTTCTAAGTTTTTATTTTGTTTACAAGTTCTTCTTACAGTTTATAACTCCAACATTAATTTACTCATTTTTCCATCAATTTACTAATTTTATGTGTGGTTTACAAATTTTTTGTTTCATTTCACATTTAATGTCAATTTACGAGTTCTATGTCATTTTTCTAAGTTTTAATTTTATTTACAATTTCTTCTTGTAATTTACAACTCCAACATTAATTTACTCTCTTTTTCATCAATTTACTAGTTTTATGTGTAGTTTGCGTATTTTTTATTATTTCACACTTAATGCCAATTTTCGAGTTCTATGTTTTTTTTTTTTAAGTTTTTTTTTTGTTTACAATTTCTGCTTGTAATTTACAACTCCATCATTAATTTACCTCTTTTTCCATCAATTTACTAGTTTTATGTATGATTAACACATTTTTTGTTTCATTTCACACTTAATGTCAATTTACGAGTTCTATGTCATTTTTCTAAGTTTTTATTTTGTTTACAAGTTCTTCTTGCAATTTACAACTCCAACATTAATTTACTCATTTTTCCATCAATTTACTAGTTTTATGTGTGGTTTACATATTTTTTGTTTTATTTCACACTTAATGTCAATTTACGAGTTCTATGTCATTTTTCCAACTTTTTGTTTTGTTTATAATTTCTTCTTACAGTTTACAACTCGAACATTAATTTACCTATTTTTCCATCAATTTACTAGTTTTATGTAGGGATGGCAAAAATCCCCACGGGGACGGGTACCTTCGGGGATCTTCCCCATTCGGGGAGGGTATGAGAATAATTTTATACCCAATTTCTTATTCGGGGAAGGGACGTGGAAATTTTTTTACCCAATTTCTTATTCGGAGAGGGGATGGGGATGAGGTGAAATCCTCATCCCCTACCCATTTCCCCATTTTAATTTTTAAAATTACTAGTAAATAAATTATAAATTTTGAATTATAAAATTATAAGTATTGGTAAAAATAAAATATATCAAAATATTTATATTATTAAACTTTTAGGCCTAATTAACTAATTAAAGTCCTAAATTTTTATTTAGGACATTAAAATGACCAGACAGATTCTATTAGCCCAAAACTTTTGTTTTAATTTTAATATTCATTAAATATTTTAAACTTAAATCTATTTTTTATTTATTTTTAGATGTTATAATTGACTACAGCAAATCACAATTTTAATATCTAATCTAATCTAATATTTGCTCTTGATTTGCTTCGACTTAACTATTGTGCTGTAAAGGAAATAGTCCACATTTATAAAGTGCCCACGCCACCACTGATAAGTTAATTTTGAATCTAAATTTGATTTTATTTGTAACAATTTTGTATTAAACTATTAATTTGTTCATGATAGTTTGTATCCTTTGCATGCTGCGTTACTTACTAATTTAATGTATGTGACTTTTGTAATGGATATTAATATAAGATATATTTCGAAATTTACTTTTATTTGAATTTTTTATTTTAATATGATTAACTCAAAATCAAAAACAAAAAAAATGTATTAATTATTTGGGGATCGGGGACCCTCGGGGATCCCCTGTTATTATTCGGGGAGGAGATGGTGATTCTCTTAAATAATTCTGACGGGGACGGGGAGGGGATGGGGACATACGCAAAATATCGGGGATGGGTACGGGGAGATTGGTCCCCTTCCCTCCCCTCCCCATTGCCATCCCTAGTTTTATGTTTGATTTACATATTTTTTTTCATTTCACACTTAATGTCAATTTATGAGTTCTATGTCATTTTTCTAAGTTTTAATTTTATTTACAATTTCTTCTTGTAATTTACAACTCCAACATTAATTTACTCTCTTTTCCATCAATTTACTAGTTTTATGTGTAGTTTACGTATTTTTTATATTTCACGCTTAATGCCAATTTACGAGTTCTATTTTATTTTTTTAAGTTTTTGTTTTGTTTACAATTTCTGCTTGTAATTTACAACTCCAACATTAATTTACTCTATTTTCCATCAATTTACTAGTTTTATGTGTCGTTTACGTATTTTTTGTTTTATTTCACACTTAATGTCAATTTACGAGTTCTATGTCATTTTTCTAAGTTTTTGTTTTGTTTACAATTTCTTCTTGTAATTTACAACTCCAACATTAATTTACTCTCTTTTCCATCAATTTACTAGTTTTATGTGTGGTTTACATATTTTTTTATTTTATTTCACACTTAATGTCAATTTACGAGTTTTGTGTCATTTTTCCAACTTTTTGTTTTGTTTACATTTCTTCTTGTAATTTACAACTCCATCATTAATTTACCTATTTTTCCATCAATTTATAAGTTTTATGTATGATTAACATATTTTTTGTTTCATTTCACACTTAATGTCAATTTACGAGTTCTATGTCATTTTTCTAAGTTTTTATTTTGTTTACAAGTTCTTATTACAATTTACAACTCCAACATTGATTTACTCATTTTCCATCAATTTACTAGTTTTATGTGTGGTTTACATATTTTTTGTTTTATTTCACACTTAATGTCAATTTACAAGTTCTATGTCATTTTTCCAACTTTTTGTTTTGTTTATAATTTCTTCTTGTAATTTATAACTCCATCATTAATTTACCTATTTTTCCATCAATTTACTAGTTTTCCATTAATTTACCTATTTTTCCATCAATTTCCAAGTTTTATGTATGATTAACATATTTTTTTGTTTCATTTCACACTTAATGTCAATTTACGAGTTTTATGTCATTTTTCTAAGATTTTATTTTGTTTACAAGTTCTTCTTGTAATTTACAACTCCAACATTGATTTACTCATTTTTCCATTAATTTACTAGTTTTATGTGTGGTTAACATATTTTTTTGTTTTATTTCACACTTAATGTCAATTTACGAGTTCTATGTCATTTTTCCAACTTTTTGTTTTGTTTATAATTTCTTCTTGTAATTTACAACTCCATCATTAATTTACCTATTTTTCCATCAATTTACTAGTTTTCCATTAATTTACCTATTTTTCCATCAATTTACAAGTTTTATGTATGATTAACATATTTTTTGTTTCATTTCACACTTAATGTCAATTTACGAGTTCTATGTCATTTTTCTAAGTTTTTATTTTGTTTACAAGTTCTTCTTGCAATTTACAACTCCAACATTGATTTACTCATTTTTCCATCAATTTACTAGTTTTATGTGTGGTTTACATATTTTTTGTTTTATTTCACACTTAATGTCAATTTATGAATTCTATGTCATTTTTCCAACTTTTTGTTTTGTTTATAATTTCTTCTTGTAATTTACAACTCCATCATGAATATTCCCCTTCTTCCGTCAATTTACCTATCCTATGTGTGTAGGGGTGGGTAAAACCGAACCGGAACCGAAAAAAATTCGATTCGGTTCTGTTTTTTTGGGTTTCAGTTTTTTTAAAATAAAAAAATCGAATATAGAAATTCGGTTCGGTTTTTTCGGTTCGGTTCGGTGTTCGGATCAAATTTAAAAAACCCGAATCGAACCGATAATATCATTTGGGTCTCTTTCCTTTATAAAATTTTAGTATGACCCAATGTTTAAAAAATATTTGCATATAGAAATTCTATTATGGCCTAACATATTTTGCAAACTTTTCAAAAGGATCCTTGACCAAAAGTCAACAAGGCAAGATAACATTCTAATCCCTATATTTTTTATAAGTTATATTATGGAACAGAAACTTATTTTATTTTATAGTAGGCCTTGTGTGCAAGTTAAGATAAACTGAAAAACCGAAACCGAACCGAAAAACCGAAGTCGAACCGAACCGAACTATCGATTCCGGTTGGTTTTTATTTTCTCTAAAAACCGAATGGATTTTTTGAATTTAGGACCCGAACCAAACCGAAACCAAAAATTTATCCCGAAACCAAACTTAACCGAACCAATGCCCACCCCTATATGTGTGGTTTACAACTGTTTTGTTTCATTTCACATTTAATGTCAGTTTACGAGTTTTATGTCATGTTTCTAGGTTTTTGTAGTTCTTACAAGTCTAAAGACCAATTTACTATTCCAACATTAATTTACCCTTTCTTCCGTCAATTTCCTTGTCCTATGTATGTGATTTACAATTTTTTTGTTTCATTTCATACTTAATGTGAATTTACGAGTTTATGTTGTTTTGTTTAAGTTATTGTATTTCTTCCGATTCTAAAGACCAATTTTCAACTCCAACATTAATTTACTTATTTTTTTGTCAAGCTATCCTATGTGTGGATTACAGTTTATTTGTTTAATTTACAGTTAATGTTAATTTATGAGTTAATGTTAATTTACGACAAAATGAAAAATTAAAATTATAGTGATTATGAATTTACAATGAGATTTGAATGATAGTAACACATTTACAATGATTATGAATTTAACTGATGAGTTCGTAATGGATCAATAGTATATTCGCAAGGATGGCAGTGGGTGGAGTCGGGCCCGTGCTTAGCCATTTCCGAGCTCAACTCTATAACTGAAATAAAATTTTCAAGCCTAAAAAAGTCCGATTATTTGAAAGCCTAGGCCCGATCACACTTTCTTTTAAAGGTTTTTTTTTTAGTTAATTTAAAATTTAAAAATTGGACATAGCCTCCCCATATACATTAAAATATAAAAGCTTCAAAAATTGTTTAATGGAACATAAAAATAAAAATTACTCAAGGTCGTAACCATATTATTACGTAAATAATAAACATAAAATAAACATTTTTTTTAAGTTTTAGGGTCAAGTCAGGTCAAGTTGGGCATGTCCCGAACCTGATATGAATTTAATTCCAATATTTAGTAAACCACTTAAATTAGTCAAAAAAAATTCAGGTCAAGTCAATTAGACTAAAACTCGAGCCGAGTCTTCCTTGCATGTATATATGATCATATAAACTCTTCTATAAATTATATATATATATATATATATATATATAAGCCGATTCCATTAATTGTTTAATTTGAGTTTTAATAATAAACTATTTTGAAAGCACATCCATCCTTCGATCCTATTTCCTTCTGGTATCAGAGCCAAGGGGAGGATAGTGTAAAGCAGTTTAGAATAATTATTTGGTAATTTTCTGGTATATCGGCTGGAAACTAGTTTGTGCGGCATATTGATCTGTCCTAAGTCAGATCTGGTGCCAAAGGCAGACCTGGCTCTGCATCGATCTAGATACAACGCCACGTACCTCTAAAATCTGGTCAACCGCGATCCAAAGCAAATTCATTAAAGCAAATCAACTTAAATCCAAGCAGGTAAGTCCTTTTAAAATCTGACGAAGCCGATTCCATTAATTGTTTAATTTGAGTTTTAATAATAAACTATTTTGAAAGCACATCCATCCTTCGATCCTATTTCCTTCTGGTATCAGAGCCAAGGGGAGGATAGTGTAAAGCAGTTTAGAATTTTGTGTTTAAAATCTTGTGTTTTATTTTGAAGTTTTGTTTTTGTGGTGAATTTTTACTGGTAGTAAGACCCGTTCAAGGATAAGTTTTCCGTTTTGGGCTGTAAAACCATACCTGTAGCCATTTTGACCAAACCAGATTTAAAACATAGGGTTCTAACCATGGATCCTCTTCACTGTAGAACATCGTCCTTTTCTAGCTCTTCTTCCGGGAAGACTAGTGATTCAAAGCATGTTGTGAGTTCAGAAGAATTTGTTATTGAGAACTTTGATAAAGCAATTGATTGTTGGGAACTTCCAAAGATTTCGAAAGAAAAGATTCGTAACCAAAAGCTCGATTTCTGGAAAAATGATTATGTTATAAAAACTGAAGAGCGAGATATAACTCTTTCAAAGCCTTTTGAAACAATTAATTTGTTTTCAGAAAAATCTTTAAGCAAATTAAAAGAAAAGAATTTTAATTACATTCATATCGGTCTAATCCAAATAGGTATAAAGCCCCTTACCAAAGAAGGCTTGGATACTTCTATCCTTGCTGTTATTAGAGATGGTCGATTCATCTCTTTTGATGATTCTCTGCTAAGTAGCATTGAATCTAGCCTATGTAAAGGTCCTATTTCATTTGATTGTTATCCAAATATTACTTTGTCTCTTAAAGACAAAAACATTTTGAAAAGCATGATTTTACAAATCAAAACGCATAATTATCATATGATTGAGGGATCTATCCCTGTTGCATTGATTTTTAAAATCTCTTACAAAGCTATGATTCGCCAAGATTAACTCAACATAAATTCGATCAAAAGAGATGAAACTCTTCTCTTACGACTGTCTAGAAGCAAATCGTCATTCCAAAGCCCATCCAATGGAAAGATGTCAATCTTCCTAAGGAATGGATTCTCGAAGGCTCCACCAAATTCAAAGCAACAGCCCAATCTGAGTTACAAATGTGACTCGATTACGATGGAAAAGTCAAATTATCATTCGGAGAGATCTAATTCATCCAGATTCTCATAAAGCATCATGCTTTCAAGCATTCCATCGATGGAAGGAAATTTACAAAAATTCTTCTGTTATAAATCTACCTTTTGAGTCAACCTGGGTTTTCCACTTGGATTTACTAGTTATTACACAATGATTCATTGACTATACTACAGGTACCCACATCCCATTTACATTAGCATCCAGGAACAAAGCGGGAAGAGAAAGAACGCTTCTCCTCCAACATCTCCTACATTCTCTGTTTGTCACGAAAAATGTTTTAAATGTCATTGAAAAGCATTTTGAACTAGATAAAACTATCTGCGTAATGATTTTATTGGATAATAATAGAAAAAGACTTTGTTAACTTTGAACATTTTTTTTAAAACAATGGAAGGAAATACAACAAACTTACAATGAATTAGTTAATCTTAATCAAGTTCGTATATTGTTTTTGATTGGTTAAAATATATTCTTCGAAAAACATTCCTTATCCTTTTAAAATCAAACCCTATTACTATCGGAAAAAGACCCTTTGAATGGAAACTCTCCGATAGTGATAGAACCATCGATTCTGAAAGCATCCCCCTACGGAGTTTAACTGTTGATCACGGTGAACCTCCCAAATTCGTGCTTCACACAAAATCCTAAACGAATGATGTTGATAGTAATTTTAGTATTATCCAACGAGAATAATTTCTGCAATACTAACTTATATACTATTGAAAGCATTGACTAGATAGAAAGTCAATTTCAACGGTCAATAACTATATCTGCTTTCTCCTACAGTCCAAAGCTTTATTCAAATCGGATTACGAAAAAAGCTTAAGAAACTGTTCAAACCATTCCGGGTTTGAAAACTGCCAAAACATTACGAGTCGAAATCGATTTTGCTAAAAGCATCGAGAAAACAGTAGATGGATAGAAACGCCTTCCTCATCTAAAAAAGCTTCATATTAACTCGCGATGCTCCCCGATCTAGTAAGATTGGAGTATTAAACAAGACCAGGTTTATTGCCTCCTACGACTTAGAAGCCTTTCGAAACATTCCTAAAACCAATAAAATCCATTGGGAGTTAGCTCTTCCCTGCTTCCAAATCTCCACCTTTGACTATAGACAACGAACTGGTGCATTAAATCAAGCTCGATATAATGCGTCCTGCCTATGGGTGGAATATAGATGGAATGTCGAGTCTGACAACATCTGGTGTATTACGTGAAATGAACCATGGCGTACGCCTATAAACCCAATCGAACTTCGGCAAAGCCATTGAAATCTTATTGCAGTTTCTTGGTCAACTTAAAGGATGGTGGGATCATCTTACCAAATTGCGGCGATTAGACATCTAAAAGCCATCCAATCGATGAGAATGGTGCTCCATTTCTTGTGAATCAAATAATCCAATTAGGGATCTTTATTCTTTCCGCGATATTGACCGTTCTCTTAGTTTCATGGGTGTCATACTGCTTTCGAGGAGACAAAAATCTTTGAGTTACTACGTAGCAGAGATGTAGGAAACTTAGTGATTTCAAAGATGCAAAACCACTTTCTTTCCAGGACTCTTCCTTGGGATGATCACGAATCATGTAACTTGGAAGGAAAAATTCGGGTTTACTACCATTAGGAGAAAGGTAAACTCCATCAAAAGCTCTTTTTTGACAATCATTATCCTTATGACGACCTCACCTATGGTGAACTAGTTAGTTTTGTCAACAAAGAAGGATTAAAAGATCTCGAAGATTTGAAGTTCTGAAGCTTGATTCAGAGCTTAGAGCAATCTAGCGAAGTTAGGCGGTTTACGTAAGCAGTTCATATGACCGCACAAAACCTGCTTCGAAATTGTAATGGTAAGTGTTCTTGAAACTCTTAAAAAACATTACAAGCATAAAAGTTATAGAAAACCCTTTTTTTTGAAAACTTCGCATAAAAGAGCGCCGAGGCGCTTTATAAAACGTTCTACAAGAAAGAATTAAAGCTAATCCAAAAACCCGCCAGATGCCACTTGTTTTCCGAATGTGGTATGAAAGGACATCTTGCAAAGTTTTGCGGAATGAACAACGTCTCCATGAACTTGACTCAATGAAGACATCCTTTCAAAATTAGCCCTCTTCTTGTTGAGTCTTACGATTACGAATCTTCGCGAGGTGGGTGATAATTGACCCCTCAGAGTCGATGGCTATTTGACTTCGAGATAGGCTACGCATCTGGATAGTGATTGATTGAATAATTACTGTTAAGAAAATCAACGTTTTGACTAAAGACGAAATTTTCTTGAACTTAAAACATATTTACGATCCAGAATCTTGAAAGGACTATCTTGATAAACTTTTGAAAACCATGGATTCGATAAGGCGGAACTTACTCGAGTTCTGTGTATTGTCGAAAAAATTAGCTTATGATTTAAGCGAAATTTTAGACAAAAAGAAAGCGAAAGAAACTACTTTCACCAGTATAAGATCTTGAAAATGGGATATTAAACTTGAAATTAAGGGTTTAAAGAAAAACAACAAAGTGATTCTATTACCATCAAGAAACCTTTGCAAAACCAATTCTGGGATAGCTTCGGATATTATGAGTCACTCGATGATGGTGATAATATTGATCGAAGTTGAAGCATTCAAATCTGTTCCAAATGATTTTTTGTTTGTCTTAAAAGCAAATCACCACGGAAAATATTTGACTAAGATTACTTTAATTTTTTCAAATGATTTTGCGATGGATCTTTACATTGCTTCTCTTTGATCTTGGTCTTTGATTTAAAGCTGTATTCCGAAGACATTGTCCCATAAAAGATTTCGTATGAAAACCAATGAAAGACTCTGCTTGCGAAACAATTGGCAAAAGCTAAGGGTAAATTCGAAAAGTCGACTTGTCCATTTATAATAACAAAATTGAGTTTAAAACCTGCTTTTTGTTCTTTACAAATGATATCTGTACTTTATCGTTTAGGAACACATTTTATAAATTTGATAACTTGTTACAAATATGTCAACTATGATGGTATATATTTCAAGCAAAATCAAAAACTTGTTTTCATTTTTATTGAAAACCAAGACTTCGGAACCTAAATATTGTTAAAGCTTGCTCGGGTTTACCCAAAACAACTTGTCGATGCCATTGTAAAGTCAAAACAAGATGATTTGTTTTACTTACAATTTAAATTTTCAAAAATTGGAGTCAATTTACAAAATAATTATCTATACAAAGATTTACGATTTCAAAAGCCTTATTGAAAAGGAAATTTGTCTTTGATTACCAAGCGCACTTTTGGAATAGAAAACAACTTGTCGGTAGATTTGCCATATAAGTTCTTTTGATGAAAAGCAAATACCTACTAAAGCCCGTCGATCGAATGAATTGGTTGGAGCAACATTATAAGGAGAAATAAATTATCTTATTTCCGAAGGACTCAAGGTAAATCAAGGTCACCTTGGTCTTGTGCCGCCTTTATGTCAATAAAATTCGAGATTGAAAGAGGTGTACAGACTTGTGATAAACTACAAACCTTTAAATAAAGCTTTGAAATGGATTAGGTATCCGATACACAATAAAAGACTTGCTTAGCTTCTGCTTTCGTAGCCGTCTTAAATTTGATATGAAGTGGTTTGTAAGTTCCAAATTCATCTGAGGCAGATTACAAAGCTGACATTCACATTGTTCCTTTTGGTCAATATGGTGGAGCCGGTGATGCCTTTTGGTTTGAAAAATGCACTGGCCTCAATTTAGAAGAATTATGAATATATTTTACAATGCCACTCACTGCTTCGAGTTTTGCATTGTTTATATTGATGATGTTTGATTTTTTCCCCAGAAATATTGATCAGCGTTTCAAGCATCCCTGAGAACTTTTGTCTTCTAACTGCAAAAAAATTTTTGGATTAACCGCTTTCGATCTGAAAGATTTCATTGTTCGAACAAAAGTCGAGGTTTAAATAACGGCTACGCCGTCCGTATTTAAGGAACCGTTACTACTCCGTTGAAAAGATTCTTTTGTTTGCGGAATGATTAGAACAAAATTTTAGATAAAAGCCGACATTACAATTTCTATGACAGTTTAAATTATATTCTTGACACGCTTTAACGTTAATAGGATGTCAATAAAACCTTTGCATGATAGGTTAAAAGAATCTGTTAGTAGTCGGAGGAGCATGCAAGTTGTTAGATTAATAAAACGATCTTAAAAGCATTCCTTGTTTACATCTTGCAAATCTGTATTTCTGGAATTATTTAAGCGATGCATCAGGATTTAGGTTATGGAGGTATTTCATGAAGCGAAGAATGATAAAACGAGATAATTCAATATGTTCTTCGCTCCTTGGAATGATTGTCGAAAAATTATTCTCTATCGAAAAAAGAATTCTTTACATTGTTTTATGCATTCTACCCAATTCAAAGTGATTTGTTAAATCAAAAATTTTTATAGAATTGATTGCGAAGCGCAGAAACATGTTTTAGAAAAAGATGTTCAAATATTACGCTCCAAAGCAAATTTTGCATAGGAAGTGGCAGCTACCAGAATGTTTTTTGATTTTGATATAGAATTTATTAAGGTGATAAAATTACATTCTGATTTTTTACAGTTTTAGCTAACAAAGAATTCTTAAAGCAGGAGTAATGGCTCGAAAGAAAAGATAAAGGAAAGCACTCGAATCTTAGCTTCCAAAGAACCCCACAACCCATACAAGAAAACTCATTTATAAGCCATATTGCGATTCAATCGTAAATGCTTGGATTGAATTGGTTGAAAGCGTAAAGCCAATCTGGTCCATTTCTTGAAGACGAGTAAAGCAATGGATGAGTTCCATTTCTACCAAATCACACGAGCTTATGATATTTATACAAAGTCTTTCCAAGCCAACCTAAGAGGAAAAAACCAACTGAAAGAAATCTCAAAACGCCTTCATAAAAGCATTGTTGTTTACGGTGAGGCTCATCACTCCTGAGGTGTCTTCTCTAGACACCTTGAAAACCTCGATTGGTTGATAAAGCCATTTCAAAACATTATTTCAATAGAAGATGGATTTTTTTAGGTGCAGAGGGTTGACAAAACCCAGTCTTCTTGTCAAGCGTTTTGATGCGATTGATAAAAATTCAACGTTTCTTTTTAAAGTAAAAACCGTTCTGAGCGGCTGTTCTCTGACATGATTTTAAAAGTTTTATTTTTATGAATTAGAGATGATCTCTCATGATTTAAAACTTTCCTTGATTTGAGCCGTTCTGCTTTGTCGGTCTTTTCTCCCTCTTTGGGATTCTCGACGGGCTTGGTATAACACCTTCTTCGGCCCTAAAACCTAAAAATCCATTCTGGTTATTTTAACAATTGAATAACCGTCCACAGCTCTTATTTGGTTTCACCGTTGGTGGAATTATTTTTAGTCGCTTCTGAATCGCTACTGAAATGCCCTACGATGCTAAGCACTGGCCATTCTAATCTTTGAATGGGAAGCGTTTTCCTCGTTTTCTACGTTTGTTGATTTCTTCTCGTGGAGTGCGGATGTAGATGCCCGATATGCCCAAAATTAAATATATCGCCAAAAGAACGCTAGAGTCGAATGGTCAAAATTTATTGTAGAGACCAATTAACTGCAATGGAATCTATTGAAATTGGCTTTACGCTCCAAGGCCATCTCTGACATTATTAAAGACACAGCCGAAACCTTTACTTTTCCGAAAATCAGCCCGAAATTCCTGCCATGGAATTGCGGAAGAAGAATATTTGAAAGCAATGGAAGCTCCTCGACACCGGTCCGAATCCTCGTGCGGCGATTCTCTGAAGATAGCGATGATGATGACGACGAGCCAAGCGTCATCTTAGTTTTCATCTCAGGAAAGCAGTTGGCTGATGCGTCATCGTCGTGTCCGTCATCTTAATTAGAATGCTGCTGAGGATTTGAGGCCGAGAAGCGAGCTATCGCAATGCTGAAAGAAAATTGAAAAATGATCAGAGAAAGTTAAAATCTACGGCAATTAGTGCTTTAAAGTGACGTAAATTTTACAAAAATGTTCTTGAATCGATAAAATGCGATAACGAGACATCAAATGGTTTAAACTGACATGTTTGATGGTTGGCATCAGTTAGAAAGTCAGTGATGTTTGATCTTTCAAAGCTGACTTATCGATCAAGTGCTACAGGTGAAAGAGCAGATCGGATTAACCAGCAATGCGTGGCACTAG
>JAUJEN010000166.1:0-62039 GCA_030448925.1 Citrus cavaleriei
ATCCTACGGAGCATCCTTCTTTCCTGTGACTCGGTGTATCTCACCGTGAATAAAAGGTACCTAAGCCGGAGGTCCTCAGCTCGGCTAAACGAGGTCGCACGCTATGTAATCAATGGCATGATCATACGATAAGGCTCGCTTTATTTTGTTCCGCCTTCCGGCTTGATGTTCCAGATGAGACACCTCACCGTAATCACCATTCTCACTAACGAGATCCTCAGAGCTGAAGATCTCTCCTCACCACTCCCCGGCCAGAAGAAATGGAGACATCCTCCTAGCACTCCATTCCCGACACTAGACCTAGCTGGCTCCAAGGATCCCGGGGTCAAAAGGTGGTCGGCAGTTGTATCTGGTGCAGAAGTCCAACTCGTCAGTCGTCAACCTCAATGACCTTCGCTTTTCGACATTCCCTGCTCTAACCACAACACCAATTAACTACTACCCAAATGTAAGAAAAGAGAAATTATCTACAACTATCCGAGGCCAAGTGAGATAAAGAAATACCAAGTAACGGTTCAATGTGAAAATCGTAGATGAGGACTTTTATACGGGAATCTCTTCGGCCGGAGATGCAGACGAGACGGAGCTGGACGATGAATATGCCGCTCGAGAGGATTCGTTTTCCTAACGGACGGACTCGGGTTGCTGTTACTTAACAAATACCAATCCCGAGGGCCTCATAACCGCCGGTTTCGAATTCAAATGAGGGGGGGATTTCACACGCCACCCCGTCTCAAATTAAATGCGACATGACCTCTGGCAGCCTTTTTTCCTGATCTCACAAGGAAGGGCATTTATCGAAGCCATCGCTGGTCCACTACATTACCCAACACCGTAAATCGTGGACCGCATGGCAGAACACGTCGACGGCACTGTACGGTGAAACAGACATTCAAGTAGTTCCCGAGCCCAAGGCCTGTGAAAAGCTCGATACGGGGAACAGAGCGGAAAGTATCCCGGCCGTCATTGCACGCAGCACGTTAAACCATCCGCAGGCCAATTTCTTCAGAAGAGGCATAAGATCATTTGGCCGCCAGAAGTCATCCCGCCAGAAAGTCGGTAAGTGAGAGATTCCATTGCCGACGTGAGACCCTATTTACCCGTTAGCTTCAAGACATGCTTCTCCAGCCAGGTACCGATCTACCCAAGACGATGTACCACGCTTCCCCCTGTAACTGCGGGCATGTAACACGCTAAGATCCCATACGCGTTTCACATAACGCATGCAATGTAGTCCCCATTACACGCAAGATCTCACAGAATCACGATGCTTTAGGCACGCCGCCTTCGTAACCGGGCGTAACACGAAGATCCCACCTTCGCCATGACGCAGTTAGCAATGAGTCCCATACCGCTCCGCAAAAAAGCGAAAATTCAGGAAGCCTTTGATAAAAGGTAGCCAACGGGTAAAAGGTTGGCATTTTCGAGATTGGAAAGAAAGGAAAGGAAAAGAAGAGAAACCATAAAAAGCTATAAGATTCATGCGGTAAGCTTCCCGTAACCTTTCAGATCTTAACTTGAAAGGCCGGAGGGTTTCATACCGGAAAACAACCGCGTGCCTCTCGATTTAATCGGCACGCAGGAACCTCCTTCTTGGAGAAGGTTTTACGGTGGCATAATTCACTGGTCAGCGATAAAGTTGATCGAGCAGAGAACCCGCCGTAGAATTGGTGACAACTGTGATATCGCAGATCAACAATATTCTCAATTGGCAAACACAAAAATGCCGTAGCTCAAGAAAGATGCATGATCTATACTATTTTACAACTAATGAGATAAGACGAAATTTTTAATGCAAACATTATCCGCTAGTATTTTTTCTTTAGAATATTCAATCTCAAGCATCATTCAATGCCATACTAAAGCCAAGTATAGTAAAAACATACGGGAATTCGATCAACTCTTTTGTCCTAATATCGCCTTTATCGATAATCAGTGTATCACACATGAGCTCAAATGGTGTTCTCTCTAGCCGGGCCTGAATGACGCTACCGTATGATGTCAACAACCGCTATTAATTTTTCAAATGCCACAAGACATACTTAATCATCAAAGACAAAGGTACATCCTCAGCAAGAAGTTGCATAAGCGTCTGGGAAAACTTTGCTAAAATCTTTTAATGGAACGCCTATAAAACCAAAGATGCCCAAGGAGATCTTACTGGATCTTCTGAATGGGGCAGGAAGACAGAAATGAGATCCACCTTGGCTTTGTCAACCTCAATACCTTTGCTCGAAATGATGTGGACCGAGAACAACACTCGTCTTTTGTCACCTTCCATAAACGGCACTTCTCCCAATTTAAGCACACTAAAATTCTTCCCGACACATCTCCTCGCAGGAATCTGCCAGTTGTTATGTAAACATCGATCAAATGAATCACCGAAGATGTAAAAGTCATCCATAAAGACTTCAAGGAATCGTTCTCAACCATATCGTAAAAAAAATGCTAATACTTTATCGATCAAGAACGTAGAAGAAAGCATTACATAATCCAAATGGCATCTTCCTATATGCAACGTGCTGCGCCATGAAAGCGGTTTTCTCGATCTGGTGCACGCATGAATTTACATATCCCGAGTAAGTCATCTAAAGCAATAAAATTTATGACCGCTAATCTATCAAGCATTTGATCGATAAATGGTAAAGTGAAAATGGTCTTTACGCAGGATGTAATTCAACTTATAATCAACGATACACGCAATCCTCGAATACCGAGTGGGTATCAATTCATTACTGTGATTCGTGAATTCACTGCGATTTGACTTTTTGGGACAACTCGCACAGATCGACTTCCATGAACTATCGTAAATCGATAATGATACCGTGATCTAATAGTTTAAGTGACTTCAGGGGCTCTAATAACTTTTCATATTGTGATTTAACCGACGCCGATTTCCTCAAGAGGTTTAGCATTTTCATCGCGTAATGTAAATGCAGCTTTCATCGGGTTTATACTCTTTTTATGTCCATGGCGGTCCATCCTAATGCTCTTTGTGTTTTTTTAAACATCCAACACTTATTTTTGTTTGTCATCGAAAGGATGGTGAGATGACCGCATAGAATTTTCTTCTCCCAAAATGGCTATTCCAGTAGTGGGGTAACGCTTTTGCCGAGTTTTGGTAGATTCTCGATGACGGATGAGTTTTTTCCACGAAAAGGTAGTTGTTCAACTCTCTTTGACTTCCATTTATTAGTCATGGACTGAATTGATCAAAGTAGCATCGACCTCATCGATTCATCGACCGTCACAATATCAAAATCCAAACCAAAGTCATGCTAAACAATGCTTTGTGAAAAAAAGCGATCATCACTAAGGTTCAAAACAAAAGTGTCATCAACTAATGCTTCAATTAAATCCACATCAACAATTCCATCCGCATTGTGAGGTTGTTTGGCAAATGTTAAGATGTTCAAATCACCCATAGTCACGCTGGGCGGCGATTAATCGCGATATTTCCGGGCCCTCGCGACGAACGCTGGCATCCACAATACAAGAAGCAAACGGCTCCGCCTAGAATAATGGGGATTTGCTTCCGAACTTATATTGGTTGAGTGTCAATTACAATGAAATCAATGCGAAAATAAAATTTGTTCACCGATAAGCACGCCCCTCCACAATACCACGAGGTATTTTACCGATTCGCATAGTTGAATAATTCACCTGAGTCGGTGTAATTCCTCCCAATTCAAATTTCACAAACACTAAATACAGGTAACAAATTTATAATTACCCTCTAAATCCAACAAAAGATTCTCAATCAGTGGGTTCCCTATACTACATGGTAGATAAAGGGGAGCCTGGTCTTTGTATCATTTAGAGGAATTTACGGCTGAGATGTAACTAACATTTTCCTCGTTAAAAATGCCTTTTTCGAACATGAATGTTGTTTCTCTTTAAAGACAAAGTGTCTTTAAGAAATCTTTATAAGATGAAACTTTGCTTAATAGCATCAAGCAAGCTAATGTTAACACTTTCACCGTCAAGATTTCGGTAATCTCAATTCCTGATTTTCCCTTTTTCCTTTACCTAACCTCCGAGGAAACGGAGCTGGGAAATACCATTCTCGTGGGTTGGCTTCTTCTTTCTCCTCCGAGCTGCGAGTCCTCAACACCTGTGTACAATTTGATTTTCTTTTGTCACCGCATTCCACTTGTAGAAAGGTCGCATTTCTTTTCATTTTCTCAAGGTCATGACTACTTTTACCTCTCCATGTTGGCCAGCTGTGAACTGCATTGCTTCATGTACTCCTTTTTCAGATTAAGGACTTGACTGGAAATTTACCTTCTCAACGGTCATTGCCAAGTGTCCGAACACCGAAGAAGCGTTGTCCCACCATCCTCTCAAGGCTCAAACTACTGGCTTCAAGTAGTTCAAACCCCGCTTCTCAACTCACTTTCGTAGTCCATCAACGGTGCGGCTCGCTGTTCTTTCAATCACAGAGCGCAGTGAACATTCTCGAAATTCTCGAATGCATCTTCCTGGTCCTGGCCGAGAGTAGTCTGCCCTGATTGTTCGGCTTTCAAATGGCGGTCCGAGCTCGTTTGAGGAATCGAGGAATTCACAGACGCTGAGTCGTACCGATGCTACTTGTCCATTCTCATAATCTCGAGACCATGAAAATTGTGCAAGTGGTCTTCCATCCAAGGTTATACGCTGTGTTGGAATACGGGTTGTACTCATGGTTTTCCATTACACCCATGGCATCGCTTCGATCTCGAAAATAGCCACGCGATGGAGGAATTTGCCGGAGGTTTTATGGGAGGTTGGCTTAATGGCAAGAACGCTCCCTACGGGTCTCATACAAGATCTTGCATGTGAAAATCAAGTCCTGCTTTTCCTTTCCTCGATGATAACACCCGTGGATTTAGGCTTTGAAATTACCAAGGAGTGGGATCTGCTGATGATATCATGTTGTGGACCGAGGAGGCGAGGTGTGAAATGTCTTTAAAGGGAGCAGGGTCAGCGGTTCGGCCCACAAAGAAAATTACAGAGTTCCTTTGAACTTTATCGCCTTGCTCCAGAATGGATGGCCAAGGTAATAACCATTCAAAACTTGGTCTTAAGTCTAGTAAGAAAAGTTGCGCTACGGATGTTTAAGATGGCTTCATGAATAATGAACACAGACAGTGAACATTTTACTCGATGCGTATACGCTCCAAATTATGAATCGCGACAATTGCCGGAGTTTCATTCTCCACCATAGAATTGGAAAACCATTCAAGGAGTGTCCGTATGAGGCGGAAAGTTGATTTGTTAAAGATTGAATAAATGCTTGGGCGCGTGGTCATAATCGGAACAATCGCTTTGCGGTGCCAGAAAGATGCTTAGGCACCGCACCGACCACTATAATTGGGTTTTCCTTCTGAAATGTCTCTGATAGGGATCCAGTGTTAATCCTATAAGAAACAAGTTTTCTGATGGAAAGGAAATGAAATGTAGTCCGAAAGAGATAGCTTTCATGAAAACCTAATACAATTTTCTTTGCAAACTCTTGTAGATGGCAGCAAAGACGGTGAAAGTTTTCCAAGGGAAAGGTTTTTTGCGGGTAAGGTATCATGAGTGAAAGGGGCTTAAGATGACAGAAAACGGTGTTCTCAAGATATGAAAACAAGGATTTATTCGCTTAGCAAGTCCGAGAGCATATCGAATAAGTGTCAAGGTCTCCTTTATACGCTTCACGAGAAATCATATTTCAAAACCGCCTTTTTACTTGCCTAAGAACATCTTTTTCTCGAACATTTTTCCCTTTGAAATTAAGTGATGTTGGAAAAGTTCGAATAGCTTGTCCATTCCACAAGAAAGTGGTAGCCGATAAGATGATACTCGAACTTTCAATACCAAGCTTCATAGCTAAAATTTCTTTGAACACATCAGGAATGATTCGTGTGTCAAAAAGTGTCCACCATCGGCATAGGCACAGTGTTCTTTGCCATCTCGCTTTCACCAGGACGGCTCCCTCATGATTCAAGTTACTTGCATCAACAGTATTCGTCACCGCCATCTATGACGAGCTTTAACGGTATGAGTCACAAGTAATTCATGCTTTTTAAACAGGATGTTGAAAGTGTGGTCATCAGCCAGCGTGGATTCTTTTTCAAAGAAGTCGACAAATGACCAAAAGCGGGTGGATCAACATGAGGAATAAAATCCCCGATATAATCGATAATACCATGAATGCCGAATTTGTTGAAAGATTCGATCCTGAAGTGGACGAAGCACAATGTGCTTTCCTCGTCGATAAGGGCCATCTTTGATAGTCATTTCAAGGAATTCAATGTTATCGGTAATTGTACTTTTCTTACCGATAACACGATTCCACGAGACTGAATAATATCAAGAATCGATGAATAAATGGCGTACGGTCATCTTGGTACTTGAAAATAATAAATATCATCAATGTAAATCAATGCACTACGCAGAATGGGTCGAAAAATTTAGACCATGGTTTTTGAAAATCACAATGCTTGCACTAAAGTAAAAATTGTCCATCGATAATGGCATCGAATTAGCAAAAGTGCAATGTTCTACGGTTTAACGCCGCTGTTGCCGTGAATCCGAATTTAAGATCAAATTTTGAAAAGATTTGAACATTTTGGAAAACAGTCTGAAACTCATCATTTTCAGAATCATCATATACGAAGCCTTTATGCGTAACACTCTGCTTCATCAAGAGGTCCTCTTGTTCTCGGTAAGATAACTCAATTTCATCTTCGCGGAGAATAACACCAGCCCCGTAAATGCTCAAGAAGTCTTATTGCTTTGTCTTTTTATCGGGGCACTTTTAGCATAACGGCCTTTCAGTATACTCCGGCTTGACTTTCGCCTTTTGTTCTCCGAAAGAACTAGATCTTTCCCTAAAAACCCCGTATGATTTTCACGGATTTTGATCTAGCAAAGTGAATCGATTTTCGAGTTTTCTAAATGCTTCTTCCTTTCGTGCTACAATCACAATCTTTCTTTTCTTGCATTTCCGATCTGCAATAAGGCTTTTGCATGCACTTTGAAAGGCTTTTTATCTTTTAACAATTCTTCAAGAATTGTTTCGCTCACATAGTTTTTCCAAGCATCCTTTCATGACCGAAAGATCTTTCCCAAGGAAATGTTGTCTACGGTGAGATTGAGACTCTCAAGTCGCCTTTGTATGTCCTGGGTTGCAATTCTTCGTAATGACGCCGTAAAGACATGTTTCGGAGAGTCGGATCATTGAACCCATCGAGCTTATAAAATGTGATTGACATTCGCTTGTAAATGGAAATCAAGATCTTTAGAAGTGAGCAAAGACTTCATATCGAGGTAGTCTCGCCTTACGCTTTCAAAGACCCGGATCGATTCTCCAATGAATTGCTAATGAATACATAAAGAGCAGATGAGATGTAGGTAATAAACCGTAATTGTCTCAGACTTCCCAAAGTATCAAACTAATCTTCAAAGATCCCGAAATCTGCAAGAAGTTCTCTAAGGACTGGATGTAAGTAACATTTGCTTCCTTAACATTCGAGATCTATCCAAGCAGCAGGATATCATCAAAGTGAAACCATGGACCATTCAAGGTTTATGATCATTTGTATGTGCCGTCAAATGAGGTTGCTTCTGCGATCTTCCTCAATATCCGAGGGTATGTCAAAGAACGGGTTAGTTCCGAGGATCGAGCGGGTTCGGTTTCAAGTCGGGCATAAGGATTCTAGTGATGTCAAGATAGGATTTTCGTAATCAGATGATATGGAAGATTCGAGGAAGATTCGATGTCGATTCGATGAATCCATTGAAATGGCTAGATTCAATCAAGTTTGGTATTTGACGGCTCGGGATTATCTCAGCACTATATTGTTGTACTGGGTGATTTATCTTTGGCCCGAGTTTGCCGTATCAAGTGAGGAATTGGGGATGTAGAGGTCGATGCGTTGAGATCGACAAAGCAAAGAGTTGTTTTTCGGGTCTGGTCGAGGACGAGGTTTAGATCTAGATGGTTTCGGGCAGAGATTATTTCTAAACAGTGTACGTGTCATGCCAAATAACTTGGATGGGTCTTTGCGGGTTTTACTGGGAGAAAGCATAAAAAAAGGGATGGAATGTTGACCGAGGGGAGGAATGGTGGATAGTGGTAAATAATGTCGGCCTTGCCTTTTCGACTAACTGCTCAAGTTCTTTTCAATTTTCTGATCTTTTTTTCTTCTCGATCAAATTCCGGCCAAAGTATTCATGACTCAAAGATGGTTCGTAATTCAATCCAACAGAGATTCTAGATCAAGATTTCGTAGATTTGTGATCCTAAGTGATCGAATCCATCTTAGATTCAAGATGATCAGTTCATAAACTAATATGAACTCTGGCATTTTGTGTTTGCTACCGAGAACAGTTCAAAAGGTTCGGGTCTTCTAAGTGGGAGTTATAAAGGAATAAAGTGGTTTGACTTTTCGTTGTAGATCAAGATGGGTTTCTAGAGCGTGGAAATTGAGGAATAATCCCAAAGGAGGTGGATGAGAACATCATGTGCCATAAATGGTCAGATGTGGAATGTCAATATTGATAGATGTCAATTTTGCAATTCTTGCAATCCAAATGCAAGTTCTTTTTGGTAAATGGAGCTATGGAGGATTATGAGGTGGTTTATGTTGGTGGTGTGAACACGAAGTTTTAGGTAATTTCTTTTTTGGTTTTCTTCTCCGCTTCGGTTCATCATCATCTTCATCCCAATCATCCCAACAGGGACAATCTGGGTCACAATTTCCTGATCCTGGGGCATCCCAAAGAAAGTGGCCATTAAGTTTGGCAGGATAGACAGGATATCCTTTTGAATTGAATCCTGTAATTGGAAGCTTTTTCGAAATGTCGAACGCAGGTAACCATTGCGTATAAGTGAACGAGAGCCGGAGGTCTTCCTGTTGGTGGAGGTCGAATGTCATTCGGACAGCCCATCGGGCTTCTTCTTTCAAACAAGCTTTCTCTTGTCTGGATAGGAGAAGAATTGGTGTGGAACTTCTCATAATTTGAAATCCATTCCAAGGGCATGAGTTTGATGAGTTCATGTCTGGGGATCTGTCTTGGAATTTGTATAATGGTTGGTATTTGATCTGAGTCTGCTAACACCATGAGGGCATCAGAATGGTGCTCAGGTGTAAGAAGATCTAAGGCATGGTTCTGAAGCCTATAGACCAATTGGTAAGAAGAGTTGCAATTTTTAAGAGATTTGTTCGCACCTCAATTTGCACTTGACTTGCAGAGCAAGAGAGATTAGGGTCTCAAGAGAAAGGTCAAATTTGGATGAAAGTGAGTAAGACACTTCCAAAGACGAAGAAAGTGGTTAAGACAGTACCAATAATAACATCTTGGTAATGTGTGAACCGAGTATCCAGCATAGCAGTTCGGGCTGTGACTGGTAATCCTTTCCTACCATGTAAGGTTAGGATGAGTCTGACGCCTCCGATATGGAGATGAGTATAACCTTCTCTTTTCCAGTTGGAAATCAAGTCCGGGGGAATTTCCAGAGTGACATATTGTTCAGCTGTGGTAGCCTGAAGGGAACATTGATCCAATCAAGATTACTGGATATATTCTTTTGGATGGGGTCTTTTGGTGGAAATAAGAGTGCGGATACTGTGAGTAAAGGAGTGTGGACGTTTATAGAGATGATAAGGACTAAGAAGAGGAAAAGAAGATTCATTGATCTGAGCAGATTCAGGGATATAGGAATATTCAACTAAATTTTTGATTTTACTAGTAGTGTGTTTGGAGCAAGATTTGGGTAAAGAGAGTGTAGAAGAAAAGGAAACGGGAGTGATAAGAGAAGAAAGAGAAGCTTCGTTGGAGGAGGTTGATGCCATAAAGAAAGAATTCTCTCTGTTTCTGAAGGCTCTAATAAAAATTGGATCATAAAGAAAACTTCTATCATACCACTTTGGTAAGAAAACTAGGTGATGGCTCTGATACCATACTTTTGAATACCATGCTTCACAGCTAAAATTTCTTTGAACACACTGTGGTAATGGATTTGTGTGTCAGAAAAGTGTCCACTGGCATAGGCAATAAAGTGTTCTTTGCCATCTGTTTCTTCAAGGAGGATGGCCCCCCATGATTCGTCACTTGCATCAGTCTGCAATATTCGTCTGCCATCGGTGATGAGCTTTAATGGTGGTGGATTTTGCGCAATTTGCTTTAAAGTTTGGTATAAAAAGAAATTACCTAAAACTCCGTGTTCACACCACCAACATAAACCACCTCATAATCCTCCACCACCACCAGCTCTATTACCCATCTACCAAAAAGAACTTAGCTGGATTGCAAAGAATTGTAAAACTGACATCCTATCCAATATTTATCATTCCACACCACCCATACAGCCTATGGCCTGTATGATGTTCTCATCCACCTCACGGGATTATTCCTCCAATTTCCCTGCTCTAGAAACCCATACTGATCCACAACGAAAAGTCATAACCAAACCCTTTAATCCTTCAGCTATAACTCCCACAGACCACTTAGAAGACCCCAAACCTTTGTCGTTTCTCAATCGGGTAAACACAAAATGCCGAGCCAAATGAAACCTCGTTGATATTGTGGATGGCAATTAAACTGACCTCGCCCGACCGGATGAACCGAAAATCCGCATCAGTTCAACCCAAGCACCGAGTAAATTAACTCTGGTATCCGACTTCATTATTTTCAACTCGACGCTTCAGTCCGGATCCGATGAACCAGAATCCGAACCCGACCCGATAAGTTTATTTTAATATTAATTTTTAAATTATTTTGATATAAATAGAAAAATCTAAAAAAATCAGCCCTAATGCCCATATTCACAGCCATGGCCGCCAAACCAAATCCAAACATTTCCTCCCTCTCTTCAACCCTTCCTTTCATCAAATCGTCATCGTCACTCATCATCGTTTCACCACCTTCACTGTGTTTGTGTTCATCGTCATCATCAACCATCGTTTGTTCAGCCATGTCATGGTTTTGGCCGCCGTTTGTCCACCTTCGTGAATTGGGATCTCAGTTTTGGTCGCTGCACTTCTAACCCCAGTTGTTTTGCATCTAGAAACCTAAAAGTTGTTGTGATTTACTCTCGGATGTTCAGTTGTTATTTGGAAAAAAAAAAACTTCTAAGTATAAGTGCACCTAGTTATAATAGGGAGATTGTCAGTTTCCCCCCTACTGTAATCAATATATACCATTTACCTCATTCTGTTTAAATAATAGTCAATAACCGCCTAACTGCATAATTTTACAATATTACCCTTATTTTCAAATACACTTTTATTTATATTTATTATAAATTAAATAAATCATATGAATAGAAACTAAATAAAAAAATTAAGTATTAAAAACAAGAAATATATGTTTTGATGTGAACAAAAAATTAATAATAAAATTTTTTGTACTTTTTTAATTTTGCTTAATTGGCTTTAGCTCTCCAAGATTAAATTTCTAATAAACTGAATATAGAAGCAAATTGATATTAGCATCAAGATCAAGTAAAACATTTTTTTTTATAGTCCCCAATAACGTAAAAGATTGTTAGACAACCAGGTATTTGTATTTCAAAAGCATTATTAGTTGAGAGAATGGAACGTAATTATTCTGTTAGAAATGCTCTCTTTTACACTTTATGTTTCCTTTAACAATGCATAGATCTTTCAAACATTTAGCATAGGAAAGTACTTATTTAATGACGTCTAGAAAAGGAATGTTAACCTTCCCTTGTTTGAAAACTTCATAAATCCTAGGATTTTATTTTGATTTGTTTGGTTTGATAAATGCTTCTGAGAATGTCCCACAAGAGGAGAGTTTTTACTTCTCAATTGGGTAAAGGTTCATCAACCCTTTTCTTACTGTCTGAAATTGACTATTTACTAATTTCACATAGGGTTATAAACTATTTAACATGGCTAGTGTCTTAGATTCCTAAACTGTCCTCATGTGAATGTTGTTGACCTTTAGGGTTTAGTTGAGATTGAGAAGGAAACTTTCCCATTTCATGTACTTTAATGTTGAAACTAGTTTGGAAATAGTATCCTTCAAATCGGTCAACGTTTGCATTGTCTAATTGTTGAGGGTTTTTATTTTTCAATGAAGGAATGCAATATATCTTTAAGAGGGAACATAAGGTAGGTAATTGTGGGAATTTGAAAATTATGATGTAGTTGAGGAGGTGGCTATGAAGATTATGCATGATCGCCATTTCTCAAACTAAAATTTGAGGGTTTCTCCAATTGGAGTTTTAGGTCTGTAAGTATTGATTAGGATTCGGCCTTTTGAAATTGTTTATGACATTTGCTTGTCCGTGCAAACTTTCTTTCAGAATTGGCAAAGTCTAACAGTCCTGTGTAGAATGATCGTTGAAGCAATAAATATGACATGTAATATCTTGAACTAATATAACATGATCAAACATTTTTAATTCTAATGCGTTGGCTTTTCTAGATAAAGATGTATATTTGGCTGGATGGTCATGGTCTTCCCTAAGGTTGTATATACCTCCACTAGATGGAGATGATTGGGTTTTTCGTGGTGACTCATAAGAACTTTCTATGTCTAGTTTTATGCATTCTCTGGTGATCAAGGTAATCTAATGCAGCTTTTGGACTTTTACCTTTGAAATCACATTACACATCATTTCAAAAACCTATCTCCTTTGGGATGTTAGTCCCTCTTAGAAATAAAAAACTAACCTCCATGTTTTAAAACCATGGCGTGAAAAATGTTAAGTAACTTCTTGTACTTATCCCAACATTGGTAAATAGTCTCTCTTGATTTTCAGTTAAAAAGGTGATTTATCTTTTGAAATAATTTGTTCTATCATTTGGAAAGAATTTTTCCAAGAATTGTGATTGCATGTCATCCTAAGTTCTAATAGATCTCGACCTAGGGTTTTGTAGCTATATTTTAGATTTTTCCTTAATGAGAAAAGGAAAAACTTAAGTCTAATTATGTTCAAGCTACAATTTAGATCAGTATAAGCATTATAGATTTCCTCCATTTCTTTCAAGTGCAGGTATAAATTTTCAAACTCAAAACCATGAAAAGTACGTAGAAGTTAAATGATACCTAGTTGAAATTAAAACATGATGCATCAGGAGGCAAAACTATGCATGAAGGTTATCCTACTCTAGTGGGATGCATTTATTCTCTAAGCATCCTAGGCTGGTCATAATGATTCTATAGGGCTTGGTTGTCTCTGTGATTTGAGCGGTTATCTTGTTGATTAGAGATGTTGTCAATGCAGATGTTAGCCATGTTCAATAGTTATGAAAGTGGTTTCCTAATTAATCTATAGCTCATGATCTATAGACGGGCTCTCTTTCGGTTTACGCTCAACCTTATTTGGTTTGCGTATTGGCATACTTCTACATTTTTCAGTTCGTCTTCTAACGTCTCTATTGTTAGAAATATGTGCTCCCAAAAATCAATTTAAATTTAATTTTGCAATTTTTATTTGTGAAATTTCATAGATGTAATATTTATTGGTGTTACATGTGAAATTTCATGCTAGCGATTATTAGACACTCGGCTAGGAGTAGTGATTTTCCAGTGGCTTGTAAACCTAATATTTGTTCTAGGCAATTTTATGTTAATATTAAAATACCAAATTTTGTCTACACTTGTTGTGCTACTAGATGGTAAAATGATTTACTCTTATCATTGAGCTAGTGACCTTAAGCAAACAAGTACATACACTGAATTGGGTCCCACTAAGAACACTCAAGTAAAATAATCATTATAAAAAATAAAGGGTAGTTCTGCCATAATTTATTGATTGTTCTTAGACATGAGAGATTTCTATATCTTTTTATACTATTTATGTGACTTTGATATTATCAACTGCTAATGCTTATCATGTTTATTAGCAATATACAAAAATATTAGGTTATACAGATAATATTTAAAATATGTAAATGCTCAACAAATGCTCCACCATTCTCAACTATGAAAAAGTATATTCAAGCAATTTTCATAAATGAATTAGACTCAAAAGGCTGGCCAAAAGTATATATTTAATATTTTAAAAAAATTTAATGAGTCCAATTAAGTAATGAAAATTAAGAACGAAAGATTACATGAACAATTCGACAGTAAGTTTTCAATTCAATCTTAAAAATTCATGTGGAATATAGTATAGTGGAAGGACTGATTAAAATAATTTTATTGATAAAGGATCTTACTTAAAATTCTCTATACTTTAAGGGAAATTACAATATGTTGACGGACATGACCGTGGTTAAATGGAAATCTACTATCTTGTTAAATAAGATAAATAAAAAAGAATATTTCGAATTAAATTTTAAAATATTTTAAATTTTAAGTTCAAGGATAAGAAATAACATCCTATTTTCAAATAAAAGAGTATTATTTGAATCCCACCACTGAAGATAGAGAACCCTTAGAATCCCACATAATTTTCACTTTTATGATGCTCATACTTCCCAGATTGATGAATCGAAATCATTGACGATGTTTACTTTACAAAATAGAAACAAGAATCAGAATAAGAATCGTGTGCCCACCCAAATTTGGGAATAAGGAATGGGAGATTGATTCCCATGACCCCCCTTTGTAATCAATCTCTCATTCCCAAGATAGACAATTTTGCCCCCTCATAAAATCAAAAATGCCCATTTTGTCCTTAGTTAAAAAATTATTATAATTAAAAAATTAAATAATTAATATATTATTATATATTTAATTATTATTATTATTATTTATTCATAACAACAATAATAATAATTAATATATTTTGAATTATTATTTTTATTAATGATAAAAATGTTTACAATTAATTTATATATTAATATATTATTAACAATAATTATTAACAATAATAAATTTTGAATAAATAATCACAACTAAAATATAAATAATAATTATGACAATAGTTCATTAAGTACTTTTTAGTATTTTGTTACAATCTAACTCATTCCGATTTTGATTCCAAGACAAAGTAAACACATTACTAGCAATCCAGCTCATTCTGATTCCGACTCATATAGGTCAAATAAATAACTTATTCTAATTTTCAATCCTTATTCCCATTCTAGCACATTCCGATTCCTGCTCATTCAAATTCCAGTTTAGTCGTATAGATAAGACTAGACTCTATAGGATATTGGCTATCAAAATTTTTCTAAAGCTCTTGGAAAAGTTTCAGAGAGGCAAAACATTAAAGTGTAGGGTAAATGGCGTGAATTACTTCAGAGACAAGACACTTGGATTGCTAAGTGAGGTCAGTTTATTTATGCTCAAATCCCAAATTCTGTAAAACGGTCTCGGCTAGATTTTTGAAACACTTTCATCTATTTGAGCATCAAATTATGGAGAGTGAAAACATGTGTTTTTATACTCTCTTGTAAATCATTTCAAGTGATTTCTACATTTGTGAAGTATGCAAAGATGATGGAAAATAGAGTGCCTACGACTGACTAGGTGACTATGATGCCAATTTTAGGGTTCATTCAATTTTAAGGTTTATGAGTGGACTTTGTAAAGTATGTGATCTTGTTGTATTGGGTAATGATCTACAAATTGATGGATAATGCATGAAACATTAAATGAAAATAAAAATAAAAAAATAAAAATTAAGTATAGAAGAAAAATAAAGACTGACAATAAAAATGTAAACAAAGAAAATAAAGAAATAAATAACTAAAATGAAAAAATGAAAAATAAATTATTGAAGAGAAAAAGGAAATGAATAGTTACCCCAAGATGTAGACCTCTTGTTGTTGTTGTTGTTGTTTTAAACAACTTCTAAAAATTACCAGCTAATCAAGTAATTATTTCAATTTTAGGCCTTAATTATAACTTTAAAAATCCATGTTCATGTTCATTTAATCCACAAATCTAATAGGTCTTAGTCTTCATTAAATGTAAAATTTAGGATTAGGGACTGATTTGCAACAAATGTTAGAGTAAAAATAAAATTATTGACAAACTTTATGGGCAACAATGAAATTTCAAGAGAAACATGAGCATCGAGTGATATTTTACATAAAAAATTTAAGAAATAAACAAAAAAAGAAACGAGAAATAAAAAAATAAAATAAAATTGACAATAAATTTGGAAAATTCTCGGCCATTAAAAATTTGACACGACTAAAAAGTAATGGATTACTCACAGATATATAAGTGCTTAGTTATAATACAACTAGATGTGTCTGAGGTCAAACCATAAGGAATTTAAAAATCTAGTTGTTAAAAGATAAGATAAGAAGAATTACTCTAAATCAAATAAGTGCGAAGGATATGAGAATCACTTTTGGCATTCAAATCATGGACAAAATACTCTCTTATATTTATAATTTATATTTCTTACAAGTTTGAATATTATGGGACCTAGTTATTAAATACTCTATGGTGTTAAGTAAATAATATGGCACAACCATATTGAAGTATTTCCACTATCAATATTACTTCTAAAGTACTACATGGATTCAAAGAGGTCTAAATCTACAAATAAATGTGGAATGAAAATAACCAGTAGAAATTACAACTTATAAAAACATAACTAAAAATAATAAACTTTAAACACGCTTGAAAGAGTAATTAGATCCATAAATGGAATCCTTGAGCTTTACTCATCACCTTAAATTAGAATATTAGCCACTCATGTTGGCAAGTAAAACACTCAATTTATTTGAAATATTTGTGAAAGTGCAATACAAATAAGTTGAAAACAAGAGAGAAGAGAAAATTTTCTTTTTATTAATTATACTTTTCTCTAAATTCACTATGGACTTTGTTGCGCAAATTTTATTAAACTCGCAAACACATGAATTTACTATAGTACAGACTTATAGTGGCAAGTGTCGATCTCATTCTCATAAGGAGATAGATTTAATCCCATGTAGGGTTAATTTTCTATATTCATTTGTGAATTAGTTGGATGTGATTTTTTAGCAGTGCTAAGATAAAAAAAAAATCGAGAATAAATTAAAGATGAAACAATGCAAATGAAGCATTTGAGTCTCTGAATTCACACTCAACACTTTACCATGTGCTTAATATTCCTTTTTAGTGCCAATTAATTTATGAGGGGAATATTTCCACTCCTTAAAGTTCTCATTGTGCTAGGGGTGAATAATCTTCCACTAAATATAGTGTCAGGTACATGTTGTGCTAAGTGATTACAATACTATTGTGGCAAGACCATCCACTAAATAACTTAGATGCATTATCTATTAACACTGAGTCAAAATGAACCACTAATATTATAGGGGAGTTTCTCACTAATAAATAAAGTGTAAAGTGTTTATCGTACCAAACAGTAATGTTCTTGCATTAGGAAGCCAGTAAATTGTGCAAAATTTAGACAAAATTATTACTGTTTGTCAACTATGAGTCAAAACAATCCATTAAAATATAGAGAGTTAATAAACTTACCAAATTAAGCCCATAGATCATCTTAAGGTTTCACATTCAACTCAAGCTTGAAACTAAATTCGCCACTCATATTGAACTAGTGGTAAAATGGTAATTTCATACTTGAATACATAGAAAATACAATATGGATAGAGAATTACATAAAATGGAGCTCAAACTTAGAGTTATTGAATTAGGGGGGTAGTCCTCTATTTAATAGATACAATGAGTAAATCATGGCTATCAGATGAAAATAACACAGACACTCAAGATTGCATCCCGTGGCAAACTCTAATTGGATGGAACATGTCACCAAGGCTATGATTCAGTAAATTGCATGTAATGTACGCGCATTTTTCTTTCCAATATTATGCTGCCACGTCATTGATCAACACCAAAGTCAACTAGTGTTGACTCAGTGTATTGCATGTATCGTAGGCTTACTTTTTGGTCCAATAGGATGTTGCCACATCATCAATCAACACAATAGAATGTTGCCACATTATTAGTCAATGCCACATCAACTAGAATAATAATTTTGCCCTTTATGCCTTTAAGGTTTTTAGCTATCGTTTTGCTGCCTGATTTTTCATTAATCATGAAATGATCAAAATACTACTAAAATACATAAAATACTCAAATTCTAATAAAACACACACAAGTAAAGTTTAAAGGACTTAAATACATAAAAGTGAAAATGTTAGTGAGACATAAGAGTGCAAAATGACGATTTTACCTTTTATAAATATACATTCTTTAGCACTCAACAGAGTTACACTAAAATTCTCTATAAAACTCACACTGAAACTCCACACCCTCATTTGTGATTTCCTTTCCCTTATATAGGCGAATTTTGATTTGAGCATGTGTGGATATTTACTTGATAAATTTTGGTAAGCTTTCAACTACGACCTTTTTATGAACTTTAGTAATACATCCAATGTGATGCATTATGGAATTTTTTTGAACTTAATCATTGGCTATGAGTAAAGTCAAATCAAGAACCTCCAATGGATCTTCTTTCAAGGTGGTTGAACTAATAAATTAATATGTGTTAAATCTCATACAACAAGATGCATGTGAGCTCAGACCCATGACCCCTCAGCCTTTTAGAATGAATATAAAATGAAGGGCTAATATGATATCATAAATTCTAGCAATTTTTTCAAAGTTTCTGAGTTTCTGGAATTTAAATTTCACGTTTGTTTTCTGGTCCAAGCACCAACAATTCATGAATTCAGGGATTTTTCAACAAAATAAAAAATCACACGTAAAATAAAATAAAATACACAATTCCTAAAATGGTTTGGGAATCTATGAATGTGATAAAAATTTTAGTGTTATTAACATAGCGAGTAAAGAAAATGACAATGTTAAATATGCACTTTCCAATGTAATCAACTACCGTCATGTATTGGGGATCAATTGTTACCGATGCAAAGGAAACTTTTGAGTAACGTTTGCAATTTAATTACAACTATTTAAATGGAATAATAGGAAGACAATTTCATATCATTCCAAAAAGTCCTAATTTCTTTGGGAATTTTTGAAGTTTCACCAACTAAAAAGCATTTTGAATAGAGAGCACTTCTAAGTTAGCAAATAGCGATCCTACACCTTTGGAAGATAATTGTTCTACACAACAAAAAAAAAAAAGTTTAGGGCTGAAGGAGGCAATGGGGATAATCCTCCACCAGTGTCCTTCAAAGATAAGTTGATGGAAACACATGCTACTTTTGAGGATGATCTCATGGGAAAGAGGAGGAGCTGGTATTTTATTTGTGTAACACTCCACTATATTATTTACTTAAAAAAATGATAAAAAAAAATTACTTTTAATATAAATACGAATTCTAAAAGTTTAGCACAATCCAACAAAACTTTATTATAGAAAAGTAAGAGATTTCTTAGTTTATTTAAAAACTTAATTATTACATAAAGCCAAGATACTTATTTTTATTAACACAAAGCTGAACCCATCATAAAATCCCAAGGTCGGTTATGCCCATATGCACTTCGGCCTTGGTTAGACTTCATGCCAGCCTCTTACCATCGCTAATCGCAATGTAAGGACTTAGTAAGATAACACTTTAATGCATGTATAAATTATGATACATATGGATGACCATATTAAGCTCTTAAAATAAACTTAGAAAATACAAAACAACTTTATTAGGGCCCTAGGTATGTTGCACTACAAGGCTGGCACTTTTACTCTTTAAACAATATGTCATTGGGCCTCGTTAGTTAATCTTTTGGACGTTACGTATCGCCGTCCCCAAAAGATTTCTTTCAACTTAGCTTTGAGGGCTTGCCCTCCTTAGAACTTTGCCACCTAGTAGTACAACCACCTATTTTTCATAAATTCATTTTCTGAAACGTCTTCTTCATAATGTAGTCCATGATGTGCATGCATCCAATGCAACTTATAACATTTGAAATTCCTCGATGCATAACAAAATCAACACAACACAATATTATTTAAAAACAAGAGTCTTTAGTATAGACACGACCATAGCATAATAAAGTATAAGTATCACATATTAGCGCAGAATGACCACAAGATCACATATTAAAGGCAGAAATACCATAAAGCATCACATATAAAAGATTTGAATATAACTAATCACACCATAATAGCCATCATAATATAAAGGATTATTAAACCTAACTTAAGTATAAAAATAATTTTGTCCTTACATTGCAGCAATAAGTGTTACTTACCTCTTGATCTTGACTTCTAAACCTTCTAAGTTAAGATTCTCTACTCTTGTTATTATGACTTAGAATGTAATGGAATGAAATTTCTAGGTTGCATTGCAAACGAGAAAGGCTGGGGGTATTTATAGGATTTCTTAAGGCTAATGGATGGCTAGGATTTTGCCACCATAACTCTTGATCAATGGTTGAGATTAACCTTCATAAATAACTTACTAAATTATAGAATTCTTTTAACTTTCTCTACACTTCTTCTTACATCATCGCTTATGTCATCGCTTACGTCATCATTCCTTAAAATTAAATATTATAAACTCAAGGGGCTTGTTAGCTTTAAAAATAAATTCTACTATATTTAAGAAAATTGTACCTCACAATTTGGAGGTTGCAGAGATTAAAATAATAAGACATATGCCTTTGATCTCTTTTTCACAAAGGGTTCATACTCAACTCGTTAAACCATGGAAGGCAACAGTGGTTATCAAGCTTCCTGAAAGATCTATTGGATACAAAGTTCTGTGTAGTCATCTGGATTCCTTATGGAGCAAGACACAACGTTTTACAGTGATTGATCTTAAGAATGACTTTTTCTTGGTTAAGTTTAAAACGAAGGATGATGCCTATTATGCTCTCATTCAAGGACCATGGACTATATTAGGGCATTACTTAACGGTTCAACAATGGTCTCCTAGATTTGATTGCTATATGAAAATCATTGATTCAATCATTGCATGGATTCGTCTTTCGTGAATGCCTCTGCATTACTATCACAAATGAATTCTTAGAATGTTGGGGCATGTAATTATGAAGGTTATAAGGATTGACTATAATACCGAGTCCGCATTGAGAGGCAAGTTTGCTCGCATAGTGGTGGAGCTGGACCTGGCTAAACCACTTTGTTCCTAAATTCTTCTTGATGGAAAGATTCAAATGGTTGAATATGAAAATTTCCCCACAATTTGTTTTGAATGTGGAAAATATGGTCATTTAAGTATTTCATGCTCTGAAAGGAAAAGCAATGAGGAAAATCCTAGTAGGGCTAATTAAGTACAAGATGAGACTTCGATCAGTACTAAGGCGGCGCCACCACTTTCGACAGATAGTTCTGGTAACCCTAGGTTTGGGCCATGGATGGTTGTTTCTTAGAAAGACAAGTTTAAGAGCAATAAGGAAAGAGAAGCCATTAAAAATTCATTTCAGGACCAATATGGAAGGTTTGAAAGAGGTTCATGTTTCTCTCTATTATCCAATGGAACTGAGATGGAAGGCGCACAAAGTCAACTAATAAAACCCCCTTTGCTAATGAAAACCATGTGATTGAAATATAAACAAATATGCCAGCTAGTCAAGTTTCTCACCTTGATAAATCAACTAGAAAACTTCCAAGAAAAAAGCCAGCACAACTCATAATTAGAAAGACTCACATTGCTCTTAATCCTAAGCCTACAACACGTGAAAGTAAAAGCACCAAGCCAAATCAACCAAAATCTTTTATAACTGAACCTACCATATCAGATCCCATGTAACTTTCTCATCCCCTAAATATAAAGAAACCCTTGCTAAGCCAATTAATCTAACTAATTCCTCTACAAGCCTCGACCCTACAAAGCATTTTGTTGTGACTTTGGAACAAATAGCTGGCAACAGTAATAGACACGAGTTTGCAACTACACTCAACCTTTATACTTCTATGAGGATGGAAAAGATAAGAAGCTTGTTGATCAACCTATGGTGGATCCACCGGACTTAGGAGCCTGGAATATGGATAATTTGACAGATGATCTAAATGATAGCGACTACATAGGAGAGAGTGGAGATGGGGATTCTGAGGAGTCAAGTTTTGCTGGTTCCTTGGAAGATGAGAGTCAGATGGCTTTAGAAAACCAGGCTTTTGAGCCTGAGGTGTAAGGGACACATTTTCCATTTTCTTTTACTGTTTATAATGTTTTTTTCTATTATGTTTTGGAATTATCAGGGAGTTCTAACTCATGGTTTTCGTAGAATTTTCAATGGTTATGTTAGCAATTATAATCCTGCTCTAGTAGTTGTGTTTGAGCCTAGAATTAGTGGAATCAAAGCTGATAATTTTATTAGAAAGAATGGTTTTGCAAGATGTTCTCAGTTGCTTCAGCAAGGTCTTATTGAACCTACTGATTCAGATTGGGCTTGTCAAGCTTTCTATGTTGAAAAAAGATATGAATTAGTTCGGGGTAAAAAGAGGTTAGTTATTGATTACCAGCCACTTAATTCTTTCCTTAAAGATGATAAGTTTCCCCTTCCAAAAATTCAGACCCTGTTTATCCATCTTCAAGGGGCTCGTATCTTCTCTAAGTTTGATTTAAAAGCTGGTTTTTGGCAACTTGGTATTTCACCGCTTGATCATATAATCGCTTTCCGCATCCCTCGATGCCCATTATCGTTGGATCGTATGCCTTTTGGTCTTAAGGTTGCTCCTTCATTATTTCAAAAAGCCATGACAAAAATCTTCAGTCCTATCCTTCATCATACTTTGGTATACATTGATGATATCTTATTAAAACAGCACACCAGAAGCTCCTTTTGGATTTCTTTCATATTGTGCAGGAACACGGAATCATGCTTTCTGAAAAGAAAAACAGCATAACAAAAGAATCAATTGACTTTCTTGGCATGGTGATTAAAGATGGCCATTATCAACCTGGTCCACACATTGCAACTGAATTATTAAAGTTTCCTAATAATACATCTCAACAAAAGCAGATCCAACAATTCCTCGGGATTGTTAATTATGTCTGATTTTATCCCTAAGTTGCAATCCACACAAGCCACTGTCTCAAGATGTCGTAAAACAAGGTTCTCCATGGGACCAAAGACAAACACAAGCTGTCCAACAACTAAAGGTGATAGCCCAGTCACTTCCTCCTCTTCGAATTCCCACAACTGGACAAGATTCTACGACCGATGCCAAGATGATTAATGAGTGCCATCCTTCAAGAGCTAAACGGTGTATCGCCACTGCAGTAACGACAATTCAAAGACTAAAAGAATTACCATGTGATCTACAAAGAGATTTCGGCCAAGTATGAATCAAAAAATTTGAATTTCATCTAATCACCATAAATTCCTTATCAACATGACAACCTCTTTTCCTCAATCTTTGACTTCAAAAATAAGTTGCTCCCTAACAAACAGTTGCTCAACCTCAAAAACTGGTTTACTAAATATGATTTTACTGTCTAACAAATAAAAGGCAAAACGTAACTCTCATCCTGACTTTCCTTACCTAATTCGCTATAAATAAACCCTCACTTATTTCATCAATTCACACCATCCCATAGCCATGAATCATTAACTTTCTTTTCAAAGCTCTCAACGAGAACTTTCCCCTACTGAACATTCCTTTTCATTTTTCACTGTATCCAAGATTTCGCAAAGAAATTCCTTTACCTATATTTCTTCAATGTTCAAAGCAAAAGCCTAATCGCTTTTCCTACTGCTTGAAAACCGCTTTCCATGTGTCTTAACCCGCCTTCCCTAACCATTTGCTAAGATTTATGGTACATGGAAAGTCTCACTACCTCAGATGCTACCAAACCGGTTTTTCTTGTTAAACCACCTCACACACATCACTCACGAAGTTCTCATCGATCTTCTTCGACTCTTTTGAATGGTATTCACCACTCACGAGTGGCTTAAAACAACTCAAAATCTGTGTGTACCAGATTTTCACTGATTAGTAATGCCGTAACAAGAAGCCAACATGTTCACTAAATTTTCATCGCTCATAGACCTTTACTTCTATCACCCGTAAACAAGAGAGACTTCGACACAAGATATGGCCTATGAATGGAAATCTTATCCCCAGCCTTATACCCTCATCCATGATACATCTGTTACCTCTGTTCTCAAGTCATACCTCATGGAACTCAACAATGTTCAGCCACCTGCCACAAACATCCACCACACATCTGGACCATCACACCTGGAAATTGTCCAAAGACGCAAACTTGTACCCGTGTTCCAGCTCAAGTCCTAAGAAACTTTGTCATGGAACAACGCCCTGATTACACTAACGTTTTATTCCAAGACGCCAGATCCATGGCGGAAGATTTTCGCCTCCTCCATATTGAAAATCCCCATTAATCGGCTACACCTGCACTCCCTGCTACATCAGCCCGAAAAGACATGCCTAATGCTAATGAAGGTTAGTTTCATCTCGCAGTCAAGTTTATCTTGATTAACATCTAAAATCCGGCTGCACTCAAACGCCGCAGACGAAAAGAAATGACGCGGCTCATCACACTACCCATCCACTCCATTTATCACCACGAATCTTAGCTTTTGCTTTTTAAAGTTTGTTTTAATACTAGACAAGGTCCCGTCTTGTTCAAAGATGTTTTCTACTTTTTCTAGTTTAGCGTTTTTAATAATTATATTAGAAAGATAAGTGTCCCAATTATCTCTCCTTTCGAGATCTCTATATGTTAATCTCTATCCCTTGTAAAGGTGAGTTAATTGGAAATAAAATCAGCTTTTCTTCACATCATGTTTCTAAACCTTTTTCTCTCTCTAAGAATCAAATAAATTATGGGTTAAAAATGATACCCAATTTCTAATTTTCTAAAGATGCCTCGACTTTTGCTTTCCAAGGATCACGTGAAAAGGTCCTGATTTTGTAAAATGAAATTGTTTTCTCACAACGCTCAATTCTTTAAGGCCAAGAGTTGTTTTTGGGTGGTATCGAAAAACCGCTTTTCAAAAAATGATTTTCGGATTTGTATTCATGATGATAAGTGTATATCGGGCTTGAAACCGTAATCATGGGCTATTACCCAAGTGACTTTCATGTATTACGATCTAGAATAACGCTACGTACAACTACCCACTGGTATCAGAGCCACACCTAAAGCAGAGGTGGTATCATTCGTAATTTCAAATAATATTATTTGATCTCCTAGAAGAAGATTATTCAAACATGGAAACATCTTCATCTTCAACTTCAATTCCTTCCTCGTCTTCATCTCATATCTCTCTTTCCTCTACTCTTTCTCTTCCAAAATCATGTTCCAAACACATAGCCTCCAAAATTAAAAACCTTGTTGAATATTCCTATATCCCAAAGTCTGCCCAAATCAATGAATCTCAGTTCCCCATCATGAGTTCCTACAACCTCTACAAACAAAAAACTTCTTTTACCCGAAGTATCCGAACCCTGATCTCCACCAAAAGACCACTCCCAAAAGAATACATTCAGTCTTCTAGACTGGATCAGTGTGCTTTACAAGCCTCTCAAAGTGAGCAGTATGTCACTTTAGAAATACCCTCAGATCTCGTCACAAATTGGAAACGAGAAGGGTATAAGCATCTCCATCTTGAAGGTGTTAGATTGATTCTGACACTCTATGGTAGAAAAGGTTTACCTGTTACAGCCAGAATTGCTCTTCTAGACACCAGGTTCAAACAGTACCAACATGTTGTTGTAAGAACTGTATTAACCTTTTACCCAAATTTCAACCTCTCTCTTGAGGATCCTAACCTTCCTACAACCCTTAAGGTTCAAATCCAGCTCCAAGGAGCAGAACAAACGCCCACATCAAAAATTGCAACCCTTCACCACCAAATAGTGTATCGATTACAGAATCATGCACTAGATCTTCTTACACCTCACACCACATCAGATGCCTTAATGATCCTTGCAGACACAGACACAATTCCCACTATCATCCAAATTCCCAAACAAATTCAGAAACAAGAATTGCTCCAACTTATGCCTCTTGAATGGGTCAATTAACCATGAGCATTTCCACCAAACTCAACCAATTCAAACAATAACACGTTCAAAGATAATATGGTCAAGTCAAACTATCTTTCAAACACCGAGACCAAGCCTGCTTTCAAACACTTCACAGCCTTTCCTATCGCTATGACATAATAGTTCATTCGGGTCAAGAAAACCCCCATTCATGGTTTCTCACCAGAAGAGTATCCAGTATATCCTGACAAAATCAGTGGTCATTTTGTATGGATGTTCGAAGCCCATACGGCAATCCAGATTGTTCGCTTGGATGATACTGGATATTGGTGGACAAACTGTGGTTATGGAGAAAGAAAAGAAAAAACCTTCTCATCCAAAAACACCTTGCAAATCCTTTTTTCCACAACCTCCACCAGATCCCAAACCTCCTATACACCCAATAAGATCATGCCTCATGTTTTCAAGTCAATCTTATGAAGAATCATTCCCTCCAAAAAACGATGTACACACAAACCAGGTTATTCTAAAAACCTTTTGCCCAATCCCATTATTTAGGCAACCTCAAGAGCCAAAACAATAAGTCATGCTGAAACCGCAAAACCAAAAATGCCAATGCTCAGAATCAGACTCTTCAACAACTCGATAAAAAAGTTGATCGAGTTGCCAGTCAAGTCTCTCAGACTGAACTAAAGTTAATTCAATCAGTAATCGTCTTGATCAGATGTACATACATCTACAAGATCGTATCTATGAGCTAGACACCGATCTCAGACGAATGATCAACAACCACATCTAGGGTCCAGAGTTTAATAAAAAAGAAGCAGAGATCAGAAAGCTTAAAGCTGAATTAGCAAGAATTGATGCTGAAAAGACCCGACCTTCCCTTTTTACTCAGTACCTTCTCCGTTGTTCAACTCTTATGTCCCTTTCTACACACCATCTAGACCTCAACAACCTGTTTACAATCAGTTCTTTGGATTCTCACACCTTCAACCAACTCCTCAACCAAAGCCATCTTCACCCAAAAAATCAAGATCCAAAGTCAAGATCTCAGAACCAAAGTCAAAGGCCCAATGGATCAGTATCATTATCATACTGTCCAAAACACATCTTCTGACTCCTCTGAGACATACACAATATATGAGTCAAACCCATTAGAGTCCAACCCGTCTTTCTCTTCCTCATCCACAAACTGGTACTCCACCGACTCAATCAAGAGTTCAATAAGACCTCAAGAATCGAGAACATTCTTTACAAGTAAGAGGTCGGGAGCATATCCGGTGTGATGCTTTGTGGGGTTTATGTCTTCGAGTTTGAAAGGAAGGTGAATGAAGAATTGTTCATTCTTCCAAAGGGTGAAGGACGGTGGAACTGCTGAATGGTTTTCTGACAAAACTCTAGAACTTCGTGAAATATGATCAGTATGGAGATGGTCGGATATGCATTTAATGTATCTATATAAGACAAGAACATTCGCTTGAATAACTCAACCGTGAGGAATAGGTTTTTAACCAAATGAATAATGTCAAAACCTATGAGTAAGTATTTGCTCGAGTTTGATGCTATAATCTTTTCTAAATTATGCAATTGGAATAATACCAATAAAGTTTTTTTGCAATCAAAGTGGTTTCAAAAGTTTCTCCATTAACTGCTCGGAAAAGTTTCAAGTGTTTTTCCCAATAATCAGAGGGAATGATAGAAGGATCAATCATACTGGTATCTGCACCAGTGTCAATAAACCCGATGACAGGAACAAGTTTATGAAATTTGGAAGGAAGGATTGACATTTTTGGTAGGTCGAGGAACGGCTGAAACATGGTTGATGAATCAGAAATGATCGAATATCATCGTAATCGTAAGATTCGCGATAATGAAGGCGATCATCTTGTTCGACTGCTCGTAAAAATTTGATTTGACATCTTCATTCTCATAATGGAAGAACGTTGAAGATGTTGTACGAGATGAACAGCTTGTGAGGCTGAGCAAAGTGACCGCGCTTTCGCAGATGAAACAACTATTGTGCTTTTTCTTTCCCGAGAAACATCCTTTTTCCTGAAATATCGGAGAGGTTTTTTGGAGGATGATTTTTTTTGGAAGTGTTTCTGAAAATGTCTTTTCTTTTTAGTAGGAAAAACACACTTCTTTTCATCTTTGCACTCTATCCTAAGATAGGATTTTTTACAGGCTTCAGAAAAGGATTTTTTGTCTTCCATGAGATCTTTGAAAAATTCTTTTTTCTCACAGATCTTGTCGAGACATAGCATTGCCATTTGGAAAATCTTTCCCAGAGAGATATCAGCTATGCTGAGATTAATGGCTGTGATTTTTCTTCGGAGATCAGGTTGTAACTCAGAAGGAAGTGAGGCTATGAAGACATGTTTGAGAGATGACTCATTGAACCCATTCAGCTTATAAAAAAGAATACTCATCCTTTTATAATGAGATTCCAAAAGGTGTCTTTTGAGCGAGCAACATTTCATTTGGTGATACTCTTTTCTGTCTGCATCGGTAGACGCTCTTTTTTCACTGATGAATTGTTCATGGATGATATTGAGTGTTGTACCAATTGGGGATTGCATGAATTGGAGTTGTCTGTATTCTCCTAAGCTTTCTAACCGCCTCAGAAAGAACCCGTGGATCGGGCCATGAATTCATGAAGGATGCCTACTGAGGTTGAGCATTTGGCTTCGCCTCGAGATCAATCCATGCAAGAAATTGTCGAAAGGTGCCATTTTCGGGAATGTCATCAAATGTAAACCAAGATGTCAAGATGGTTTTGCTGAAAGGATCGTGAAACCGGTGGAGGCATCGATGGCTTCGGTTCTGGAGATGCTTTATTTTCAAAGATCGTAAGAACCTTTTCAACAATAAAGGTGTGGCGCTTGAAGTGCTTGGATCTTCGCCAGGCTGCAATATGCTTGTAATGTCGCATATTCGGATTCGAGTCATGAGGTACTTTCTCAGGACGGCGAAGAGGAAGACGGGTTGGACTCTGATGGGTTTGACTCATATACTGTGTCTGGAGGAATTTAGCTTATTTGGAAGGAAGATTTGGATGTTGAGGTTGCTGTGAACCATTGACAGATTATCTACTTTAGGGTGTCTGACAACATTAGGTTCATTTCATCAATAACTGCTATATATGCCAACCCGATTCTTTCCATGAGGAAACCACTTTGGAGTGAACTTGATAAGCTTACCAGCTTTGTCCAAGGGCCCTGGATTCTTGTGGGTGATTTTAATGTTATTCTAAATGTCAAAAAAGGGAGTTTTTTTTAGATCCACATAGTATGCCATTTTTCAACGGGTGGTTTCATCGTAATAAACTTTGCGATTTAGAGTTCAAGGGCCCATCTTTCACTAGGCTCGTGGCTCGTTGTACAAAGACTTGATAGAATAATTTGTAATGATAATTGCATTGAAAAATTTCCCGATGCATCGCTTCTCCACCTTTTTAAGGTTTACTCTAATCGTAAACCGATTTTAGTCCAATTTGAGAAGCTTCGAACTATTCGTAATGGCCCTAAGCCTTTTAGTTTTCTTGCTTCTGTTGGTTAAAAATAAGTTTTTCTAAAAAAAAAAAAAATTCAGGATTGATCTCATATAATACATAAGAATTCATAATCTAGAAAATCATAGCCTAACAATCCGAGAAGATGAACAATCGCAATTACTCTAAGCTCCCAGATCACGATCTGTTACCACCACGCTTGTTAGATAACGATCCATCCCCAAATAATCTTCTAGGTTATGACTCAGGTTTGATCTGCACTTAACATGTGGACTCAGGTTTGATTTGCACTTAACGTGTGGGCGCCTTTATCACCACAAAAAGCAACTAGTAAGAGAAAATATTCCTCTCAAAATTAGAGAGAAAAAATATTTTTCTCTGATCTGTATAATGTGGCTTCTATATTCTTTTTGGAGAAAACAAACCCTTTTATATCTCTATTTGGTGGAAACCCTAGACTCCATATTTGTTAATTTTTTAATTCTATTAAATCACATTTGATTTAAATTAAAAAACAATAAAACCAAAAGTGGCGTTACTTGTTCTTGTGTTATAGGGGCCCACCTTATAAAATAACACAAGGCCCCTTACACACAAGCATATTAAATAGAGCCACCGACTAAATAATATATTGAGGCTTTTAACCCAAATAGCTAGTTATCTTGCTTATTAATCCAATAGCGGTGCAATCAATTAAATGAGCTAACTTGGGGATCATATGGGTACATACAATAGTGGCTAAATAATTGGGCCTGCAATTAAACTAGCCCAATTATTTAATTCCAACTCTATTCCACTAAAAGATTGGAATTAACATTCATAATTGTATGCTATCTAGGATAGTATTTTCGAATAATAATTCGACCCATGCCACATTGATTTTTTTACTGCATAATCATTTGTACCACATCGTTAATTAAATTGATATCTTAATTGTCCAGTCAATTTAATTACATCTCATTCCTTGATACTTACTAGTTGTCTCTAATGATCATTTTCAATATACTAAATATGTTGACACACTTTGGCCAGAGAATTCTATGATTAAGTAACTCAAATGGAATAACAATTACAATCATGAAATCATAACTAACTCAAGATTAAGATTACAGTAAAATCAATGCCTATGAGATTTAATAAGTCTGACAGTTATTATAAAGTTAATTAAATCTCATATGTGATACTGTTCAATGTAGTCATACTACATCAATAAATTCATACATAATTAAGACAAATCATTCAATGAATTTCTTACAGTCTATACCTAAATAAAGTGTCCAACTTTATTTATCAATTGCGAACTTAATTTATTTAATCATAAGATAACTTGTATTTATGTCTTCTGTGAATCCACATGGTGATCAGATAAATACATATAATATGATTATATGGACTTTACTCAAAATATTAATGCAATTAAGATATTTGAATAAAATACCTCATTTATTTTATTAATCAGAAAAAATGTTTATTACAATTAGATAAACACATATGCTTTTAAAGAGCATATTTTCCCAACAATCTCCCACTAGCTCTCAAAGCATATTTGGCATCTCACGCATGCCCATGGATTCTAAGTGCAAGTTGAAGGTTTCCCAGCTATGGCCTTAGTAAAAGGATCTGCCAAGTTTTGTTGTGATGCAATCTGAGTAACCTCCACATCACCTCTCTCCACTATATCTCTTATAAGATGATACTTCCTCTCAATATATTTTTGTTTCTTATGGTTCCGTGGTTCCTTAGATTGAACTACCGTGCCACTATTATCACAAAATAGTTTAAGGGATGCAGTTACAACAGGTACTACCTCAAGATCTCAGAACTTCATGGAGCCATACAACTTCTTTTACAAATGCACCACATATTCATTTTCAAATGTGGAGTCTGCGATACAAGATTGTTTCACACTCCTCCAACTAATGGCTCCACTTCCAAATGTAAACACATAGCCGAAAGTTGATTTTCTGGAATCCTTATCTGACATAAATTCAGAATCAATATAACCCAATGGAATGAGTTCATCACCAAAATACACAAGCATATAATTTTTAGCTTTTTTCAGATACTTCATTATATGCTTGACTGTAGTCTAGTGTTAACCATCTCTACCGCAAAACAGGTTCAGGATTAGATTGATATCTGCTAACCATCTCTACCGCAAAACAGACGCCTGCCCTACTGCAAAGCATGGCATACATGAGACTTCCCACTGCTTTTGCATAGGGAACTCGTCTTATTCTCTCTATCTCTTTAGATGTTTTAAGTGATTGATCCTTAGAGAATATAATTGCATGTCTGAATGGTAATAAACAAGTTTTGGAATTTTCTATGCTCAATCTAGCCAATATCTTGTTGATATAGACCGCTTGAGACAAGGCTAAAGTTTTATTCTTCCGGTCTCGTAATAACTTGATACAAAGAATATAACTTGCCTCTCTCAGGTCTTTCATATCAAATTGTTTTACTAACCAACACTTTATTGTAGTAAATACTAATATATCGTTCCAATTAGGAGAATATTGTCTACATAAAGAACTAGGAATGCTACAAATTTTCCTTGAATTTTCTTGTACACACATTGTTCATCAATGTTCTGAATGAATCCAAACAATTTAATCGCTTGATCAAATCTGATGTTCCATGACCGGGATGCTTGCTTCAATCTATAAATGGATCTTTGCAATTTACATACCATGTGTTCTTGGCCTTTTTGTATGAATCCATCTGGTTGCTGTATATAGATGTCTTCTTCAAGATGCCCGTTAAAAAAGGCAGCCTTGACATGCATTTTCCAAATTTCATAATCTAGCACTGTAGCAATGGAGAGTAGAATCCTTACGGATTTAAGCATAGAAACCAGAGAAAAAGTTTCCTCATAATCGATTCTCTCTTTCTGAGTAAACCCTTTGGCTACTAATCTTTCTTTAAATATTTCCACCCTTCCGTCTACTCCTCTTTTTCTCTTGTAGATCCACTTGCACCCTATAGGTTTTACCCCATTTGGTGCCTCTACAAGTTCCCAGACTTAATTGGAATACATAGATTTCATTTCTTGATTCATGGCCTTTTTCCAAAAATTCAACATCTCTGTCTATTAGATCTTCGTTGTAGCTAGTGGGATCTTGTACATGTTCATCTGAGATAACCGATAAGTTTCGCCAATAACTTGTATCTCAAGGGTAACTTTAGTGATGGTTGTTTAGGATAATCCGTTGATCACCGGTTGCTATTCTTCATGTTCTATAACAGGTGTTGAAAGCTGAGCATCAACCTGATCACATGATAGTTCTTCAAGTATTACCTTACTCTTAGGTTTGAAGTTATTCATATAGTCTTCCTCGAGGGAAGTGAAATGTGTGCTCACGATCACTTTCCTATCTTGAGGACTATAAAATAAACCTCCCCTTGTTCCTTTGGGATACCCCACAAATATACAAACCTCATAACGTGAATTCATTGTCTGCCTTTGGTTTCAGTACATGTGCTGGTGATCCCCAAATACAGACATGTCGTAAACTAGGTTTGCGACCTGACCATAATTCTATTGGGGTTTTAGGCACTGACTTTGATGGAACTAAGTTCAAGAGGTAAACTGCAGTTTCCAGTGCTAGTTCCCAAAAAAAGATTGGTAATGACGAATAACTAAGCATAGATCTCACCATATCCAAAAGAGTTATATTTCTCCTTTCAGCTACCCTATTTTGTTGTGGTGTCCTCGGGGCAGTTAACTGAGATATAATCCTATTTTCAACCAAATACTTTTTGAAATCTCCTGAGAGAAATTCACCACCTCGATCATATCAAAATTTCTTTATGTTCTTATCTAATTGCTTTTCTATCTCAACCCTATACTCTTTGAATTTCTCAAGAATTTCATACTTATGACAGATAAGCATAACAATATCTCGAGTAATCATCAGCGAAAGTGATGAAATACTCATAACCTCCTCGAGCTTATACATTGATTGATCCATATACATCTGTATGTACCAATTCAAGTGGTACTGTTGCACGCACTCCTTTGGCCGAGAATGGCCTTTTGGTCATTTTTCCTCCAATGTTTATGATTTTATTCTCGTCTTATTTGAGTGGCCAATTAGATAGGATTTGAATAAATTCTATTGCTAGATTAAAATTCTTGATCCGTAATTGTCTTGAATTTTAATCATTAGTAGCAGGTTGGAATCAGTGATTTCGATTGGAGAACATAACCTAGGTTAAATAATCCGAGCTTGTGTGTTTATTGCCTAGATCAACCTAATATCTTTCTCTGCTTAATGCTTCCATTTTCTTAAATTTAAAGAGCTTGTTTTAAATTATTTAATGGTTAGAGATTGGGTGAAGAGCTTGTTTTGTCTAACGACACACTAAGGAAAGATTGAGACTGACTAACAGAGCTTGTTGTTGTCTACAGTTGATAGTTTCAATGTAAATTGATGATAGAATTGATATATTATGTGCATGTTTGGTGGTGGCGAATGATCTTTTAACTAAAATTTTTCTCATTGTTAGTTATTTATCCTTTAATTAGAGTTTTTATTTCTTGTTAGTAGTTTTAATTTCTTTATTTCTTATTATTTAGTTAAAAATTCATAAAACCCCAATTTTTATTTATAATTGACATTTTCTTTAGTTAGATTAATTTATATTACTATTCCTATTATTATTTTATTTTAAATCTTGCTTTAGAGTTGATAATAAATATAACTAGCATAATCTCTGTGGGATCGATCCTTACTTACTATGTACTAATTATTTATACTTTTAGTAAGATTTTAAATTTGGTGCACCCTAACGACACTACCATCTATGCCATGTCCGGGTACAAGATCCCCTTCCTAGAATGCGCATGGCCACTATATCTCAGATTTCAACAACAGCATCCATATCTTCTTCTAATGATTCCTAGTGGAGATTTTGATAGGCAAGTTTTGTTCCGAGTGTGGGCAGCAGATTTTCTATTGGTAATGTTTCTTCAGTGCCATAAATCTGTGCATATAGGGAATTACCAGTAGCTCTCCGTTCTGTAGTCCAGTCCTATAGCACGTTCAGGAATTCTTAAAACCATTTGCCCTTTCTATCTTATTCTCTTTTTTAAATTCGTAAAGATTGTCAGATTAGTGATTTTGGCTTGCTCATTCCTTTGTGGACAGCTGCATGAGGAAAAATACTATTCAATTCCATAGTTGGCACAAAATGCTAATATTCGGTCATTTTGGAATTGCCTTCCATTATTTGTTATTACTATCCGGGGAACACCAAACCGAATCAGGATATTTGTCTAGATAAATTTGATCATTTATGCTGTTATGATATTGCTATAGCCTATAGGCTTGTGCTTTCACCCACTTGGTAAAATAATTTGCGGCAAGTAAAACAAACCGTTCACCTCCCAGAGCCAACAGTAATAGGCCAATGATATACATTCCCCCTTGTACAAAAAGCTATCAATTCTTCAAATGCTCACCGAATTAAAATGGCACGTTTTTGGCATTTCTCACAGTCTGGATGAAATATTTAGTGTTATTCTAGAGTATTTGCTAGCAATATCTTTGGCATGACCTTTTATGCATTAGTACCCTCACTCCGAAGTGATTTGTATTTCTCTAAGTACTTGCATTCTTTGCACTTTGGTCAAATAATGTAGTAAAGGTCCCAATATTGATTTCTGGTATAACTTCCCATCAATCATTGCAAACCAACTAGATTTCACCCGAATTTTCTGAGCATCACTCTTGTCCTCTAAATGAGTACCATTTATCAAGAAAGAATATTGTGGCTGCATCCAACCATCTCTAGTTTGGATCACAACAATTTCTCTCGATGTTTTTGAAATGGATGGCCGATTTAGATCCATAATGTAAGTACGGAAAAGTCATTCATAAATTACTCTGTATATTGAGTTTGCTAGCCTGTCTGCATCAGAGTTTTTTACTTCTAGGCACTTATTGGATTTGAATAAACTTAAACTGTTGGCTAAATGTTGATGTAAAGAGAGGTATTTTGCCATTTTGTTGGTCTTTTGTGGCAAATTCTCCAGACCATCACAGCTCCAATAAACATTTAATCTCCAGACTTGTAAACCTCTTGCTAGTTGTAGACAAATGATCAGTGCCTCACACTGTTTCATTATTTGATGTTGGAAAATTCAAATAGATGGCATCTTCTGCAATCATTCCCTTCAAGCTTTTCAAATAAATGCCAACTTTGGCTCCATTTTGATTTGACAAACTATCTACGTGAAGTTACTACTCTTCATTAACATTTATCAAGTTATGATCAGCAACAGATGGATCACATATTAAGAGGAATTCTACTAATACTTGCCCCTTTTTAGCTCTTTTAGGCTAGTAGTCGACGTCATACGTAGTCAAGCTCATCATAGCCTTGCTATTTTGACTTAGTAGATTAGGTTTAGATAAAATGGATTTCAAAGGATAAGGTGATTTTGTAGCTTTGAAAATAGTATTTTTGTTTTTTCGTAACTTAGGTAAGAGTTAACACCAATTTTCTACAGCAGCGTATCGGGTCTTAGCATCAAGCAAAGTTTTGCTTGTAGATATCGTATACTATTGTCCTTCTTTTTCATAAAGCAATATGGTGCTGACAGATATTGATGATACTAAAAAATATAGAACGAGCGATTCTCTTGGCTTTGGTTCTGACAAAATAGGTGGCCCTATTAAATACTGTTTTAAGTGTTGTAAAATCTTTGTTAGTTTTGAGCCCCAAATTTCTCTTCTTTAGGCTTTCATAGCTTGACAGAAAGATTTGCACTTGTCTGATATCAGGGAAATAAATCAGTTTAAGACTACTACGACTTGATTAATCCCCCAAATGCACAATTGCTGCGGTTTGACCTATTCGATTAATTTGAAGGACTTAAAAAAACTACAGCAGGTCGGACAAATAATCTTCTTTTTTCTCGCTTTTAATTATTGTATCATCTCTATATGCTTCAATGATATCTCTGGTCTATTTTTCAAACACTTGGTTAAGTAGCCTCTGAAATATTGAAACCTGCATCTTAAGCCTACAAGGCATGATTTGGTAACAATACAATCCCCTTGCTGTGATAAAGTTTATTTTGTCTTGATCTTCTGGAGCCATTGGTACTTGGTTATACCCATTGTAAGAATCAAGAAAAGTAATTGTTTGTATCTGTAAAGTAACCAGTGAAAGCAATTCAGTGGCATTCGAAATGACTTGAGAAGAGTGTGTTTTGGTGTTTAAATACAAAGATAACTAAAACGGTATCAGTGACTGTCGTTTAAGTTAGTAAAACACATGATGCGCACGTGAATGGTTCTAATTAGAAGCCGTTAAAAGTCGTTGCTGAAGCATGGCTTGCACGTGAGCATCTAGAATTAGTTTTCCGGGAGGTTGGTTATCTCAGAATCGAAAGAGATGATTCTGTGCGTATACTTAATCATGAGTATAAAAGGGGGTTAATCTCTCATTTGAGGGCAAGTAATTTCCATCAGATACACTCTGTAAATTCTCTGTAATGAGTTCATTCAATAAAAGCCCGAAGTCTTCGTTCCTCCGGATGTAAGCTAAGAGAATTAACAACCACGTTAAAACTCTTCTGTTCTTTATTCTTTAGTTTGATTTGATTCTTCGATTCTTAAACCATTAATTGTCTGCTCTAAGTTCTTGGTTAAACTGCTTTTTCAAGTCATCTATGACAAGCATCTAGGAATGATCTGGATCTTAAGTGTTTGAGCAACTAAATGCCCTTTAGTTTCTACAATTGGTATCGAAAGCAGTGGTTTCTTTAATCGATTCTTAGTACGGCTCACCCTAAGGTTGATCTGAGAAGTTTACAAGAACGACTTCAATATGTGGAAAGTAAAACGAGGCTCTCATCGATAACTCGGGATGGAGATGCTCTGAACCAAATACCAAGAAAGAGGAATGGAAGCTTCATCATCACTAACACCTCAACAAAGCACGATATAGATAAAAGCGGCAAGAACACAATAATCTTGAGTCTTGAGACTTTTGTTATATTGTAGAAGTTGCCAAAGAAAAGACAAGGGTATTTAGGGCAAACTGAAAACCATCTATACGACAAAGTCTCTGCCAATTTCATATCAAGAAAAGGATGTTTACTCTAAAGATGTAGGGATCCTCTCGATGATCATATCGATGAATTCAATAGTGTGACACCGAGACCATTGATGAAAGCCTCGATGAAAGTAAAGCTACTTGGTAAGTTCACTTCCACAATCATACTCTAATTTTGTGGATGCCCTAATGTATGGAGGCGCTCATTGTCCTTGATGAGGTAAAGGCACTTTAAATACCAGTAGGGTTGCAAGAAAAGTCTGAGTATAGAAAGTGGAGTCAAGTTAATGAAAGGGAAGTTTGAAAAGAATGCAAGAAAGAATCGTAAGCCCAAACCTAAGACTAAAAGGACCTGAAATGTTTCTATTGCCATAAGGAAGGACATTTCAAGAAGGATTGCCCAGACTTAAAGAACAAGAATAAGGGAGAGAACAGCAATTGAAAAGAAGATGGATATGAGTTAAGCAAAAGTGTTATCGAGGATACGCAAAAGGGTAAAGTGGATTCGACCGTGCTGTACATTTCATATAAGTCCATATAAGGGTTATTTTTCTAATTATCAAGATTTTGATGGAGGAAGAGTAATGATGGGTAATAATTTAGTGTAAAGTCATCGAATCGTAAAATCCATCTTAAAACCGCATGATGGGTCTATAAAAAGAAATCGCATGTTAGGCATGTTCCGTAACTTAAAAGGAATTTGATTTCTTTAGAATGATGATCAAATGGATGTAGCATTAAGCTTGAATCGTGAGTTGAAGATTCTTAATCCACACCGGTTATGAAAGGACCGAAAGAATGAGGTTTACGCTTAGATGGGGTCATGTAATAGGGTCTCTAATGCCATGAAAGCACGACATAGATAAAACTACACTACGGCACTTAAGACTTGGGCATATACGAGTATTAAAGTGCAGAAAGAACTTAATAAGCAAGGTGTTCTGGGGAATGATAAGATTGGGGAGCTAGTGTTCTGTGAAGAATGCATCCTAGGTAAATCCACTAGGAATAGCTTTAAGAAATCTATACATAAGACCTCTGAGATTTTGCAATATATACATTCAGACCTATGGGGACCTTCTCAGGTTCCATCTCTGGGTGGAAACAGATATTTTATGACCATGATAGATGACTACTCTAGGAGAGTGTGGGTGTATGTGCTGAAAAGTAAAGATCAGGTGTTTGGGAAATTTAAAGAGTGGAAAGCACTGGTAGAGAATCAAACTGAGAAAAGGGTTAAGAAACTAAGGACAGACAATGGCCTTGAGTATTGTAATCAAGAGTTTAACAGGTAAATGAGGGATTAAAGACATAGAATGAAGTTAACCCCACAAAGAAATGGCCCGAAGGATGAACAGGACTTTAATGGACAAAGTCAGATGCATGATGATACAGTCCCAACTTCCTAAAGGGCTATGGGCAGAAACCTTACTGACAGCCTGTACCTTGGTGAACCTTAGCCCATCTGCTGCAATTGACTTTAAAACACCATTAGAAATGTGGTCTGGAAAACCTGGTAACTATACAGAGCTTAAAGCTTTTGGATGTGATGCTTATGCACATATAAAGCAAGGAAAGTTATCTCCAAGAGCTCTGAAAGGGAAGTTTATAGGGTATCCAGAGGGTGTAAAGGGTTACAAGTTATGGTGCACTGACCTATCCCCACCAAGGTGCATCATCAGCAGGGATGTGACCTTTAATGAAGAAACTGTGCTAAAGAAAAAACTACAAGAAAATGGTACTGAACCTCAGACCAAAACTCCAGAGAGTATACAGTTTGAGGTGGAGCACCCAAATCTGAAGTCCTCTCAAGAAGCTGCAGATTCTGATGGAGATGAAGATGACAGTAGTGGAAACAATGAGCCACAATCACAACAGCACACTCAAACCCAACTTAGAGACTATCACCTGGTCAGAGATAGAGAGAGAAGACAGATAAGACCTCCACAAAGATATGGTTATGCAGACCTCATTGCATATGCACTGGCAGCATCACATGAGGTTGAGGAAAATGAGCCAACAACCTACAGAGAGGCTATGAAGAGTTCATATAAATCAGAGTGGCAGAGGGCTATGGAAGATGAAATAGACTCACTGTACAAGAACAACACCTGGGAATTGGTAAATGGATTTTGGGGTGCAAATGGATTTTCAAGGTAAAAGAAGGGCTGACAGATGATAAGCCTAGGAGATTCAAAGCTAGGCTAGTAGCAAAGGGATATACACAGAAGGAAGGAGTTGATTTTAAGGAAGTTTTCTCTCCAGTGGTCAGACATGTTTCTATAAGAGTTTTGTTAGCTCTAACAGCTGTATATGACATGGAGCTTGATCAACTTGATGTCAAAACAGCCTTCTTACATGGGAGACTACAGGAGGAGATTTTAATGACTCAACCTGAAGGTTTTGTAAGCTCTGAATACCCTGACCATGTGTGCTTGCTGAAGAAGTCATTATATGGCTTGAAGCAGTCCCCAAGGCAATGGTACCTCAGGTTTGATGAATTCATGGTTTCACATGGATTCATGAGGTGCAATTTCGACTGTTGTGTATACTACAAGCAAATAGATTCAGATCATCACATATACTTGCTACTGTATGTTGATGATATGTTGATTGCTTGTAAAGTGAGGGAAGAAATTGAAGCTTTAAAATAGATGCTGAACTCTGAGTTTGATATGAAAGATCTGGGTCATGCCAATAAGATTTTGGGAATGGAAATCACAAGAGACAGAAGGAAGGGAACTATGTTTTTGTCTCAGAAGAAGTACTTGGAAAAAGTACTTAATACCTTTCTGAACGAAAGCAATCAGAACCAAAGGATAACACCTCTGGCCTCTCATTTCAAACTCTCAAACCAGCAGTGTCCAAAGTCAAGTGAAGACAGGCAAGAGATGTCTAAGGTACCCTATGCCAATGCAGTAGGGTGTATGATGTATGCACAAGACTAGATATTTCACATGCTCTAAGCCTGATAAGCAGGTATATGGCATCACCTGGAAAAGAGCATTGGAAGGCAGCTAAATGGGTGCTAAGATATCTGAATGGAACTTTGGAGTTTGGGTTGTTATATGGAAAGAATCGAGAGACAAATGAAGCTGGTTTATGGGGCTATGTTGACTCTGATTATGCTGGAGATCTGGACAGAAGGAGGTCACAAACTGGATACATGTTCATGTTGAATGGATGTCTGATAAGCTGGAAAGCAAGCTTGCAACATGTAGTGGCTTTATCAACTACAGAGGCTGAGTATACTGCAGCCTCAGAAGCTGTCAAGGAGGCTTTATGGCTTAAAGGCTTAATCAGTGAGTTAGGAATACCTCAGAAGGTTGTTGATATCCACTGTGACAGCTCAAGTGCCATTTACTTGAGCAGAAATCCAGCTCATCACGAGAAGACCAAGCATATCGACATTAAGTTACATTTCATAAGGAATGTAATATCAAAAGGAGTTGTAAAGATGGTAAAAATACATACCAGCAACAATCCTGCTGATATGCTTACAAAGGTGGTACCCGCAGCTAAAGTTCAAGACCTGTTTGGACATAGCTGAAATATGCAGTTTGTAACTTGCATGGATTTGAGGAGAAAGATTGACAGGGATGAATTGTTTCAAGGTGGAGATTTGTAAAGTAACCAGTGAAAGCAATTCAGTGGCATTCGAAACGACTTGAGAAGAGTGTGTTTTGGTGTTTAAATACAAAGCTAACTAAAATGGTATCAGTGACTGTCGTTTAAGTTAGTGAAACACATGATGCGCACGTGAATGGTTCTAATTAGAAGCCGTTAAAAGTCGTTGATGAAGTATGGCTTGCACGTGAGCATCTGGAATTAGTTTTCCAGGAGGTTGGTTATCAGCAACTGAAAGGAGATGATTCTGGTGCAGATAGCTGGCTACGAATCATGAGTATAAAAGGAGGTTAATCTCTCATTTGAGGGCAAGTAATTTCCATCAGATACACTCTGTAAATTCTCTGTAATCTTGAGTTCATTTAATAAAAGCCTGAAGTCTTGTTCCTCCGTGGATGTAAGCTAAGAGAATTAGCTGAACCACGTTAAAACTCTTCTGTTCTTTATTCTTTAGTTTGATTTGATTCTTTGATTCTTAAACCATTAATTGTTCTGTTCAGTTGAAGTTCTTGGTTAAACCTTTTTTCAAGTCATCTATAGACAAGCATCTAGGAATCTGATCTTGGATCTTGGGCATAAGCTGAAGGTGTTTGAGCAACGAAATGCCCTTTAGTTTCTACTGTATCCGATTATAGCATCCACTTTCTAGTCAATCTTTGATGCCAACTTTAAGTAATCTATCAATTTTATCACTAATAATTTTATTCTGTTCTGAAACGAATAGTTGTTGCTTCTACTAGATTAGTTTCACTTTTTTTTCAACATTTAATCGATTGCATGCTACTTCCGATTTTATTCCTAGTATATCTTATACGGCCATGTAAACACATCTTGATGTTTCTATAGTAGGGCTAATAATTCTGACTTTCCCTCCACTGTGAGTTATATTCCCAGTTGCACTATTTTTCTGTTTAATTCGTGTTTTTTTAATCTTTATGTAGCTGATGGCTCGTGGTACAACTTCCAAGGCATTCCCTTTGGCCACCCATCAGTTGGTTGCTATTTGGCATTGTCTTCCACCTTTGAGTGTGGTGGAGGTAAGTTCTCGTTTCTGAAAACTTGTTCTGTCAAGGGCTTTCTCGGGTTCTGCTTGCTTTCTCCAGTTTCTTTGGTACTACTTTCTCTGGACTTATCTTTCTTGGATTTTAATGGCTTAATAGCTGTTGAATAATATTCTTTAGCTGCCATCTGGTCTCTTTTTATATGAAACAATCCTCTCCTAATCACTGATACACATCTGATGACTTGGTGTAAGGAGGAGAGGATTACTTTTATGTAATATATTCAGTGTCACCTGAAGATAGTGTTATATGCAGGTGGCGCATCCATCACTAAGAAGTCAATATTTGTAGTTTTGTTTTCAACTCTCATAGGAAGCTTGATTATCACCTGCTATTAATCGAGTTCCTTCAAATGCTACTAAGGGTATGTATCACTTCCAAAGATCCATCTTACTAATAAGTTTCACGTTTTTGAATGCCTTTCCATGTAAATTTTTTGCATTACTGCCTTTATCAACCAGAATACGCCGAACATATATATCCACAATTGAGTGGCTGAAAACCAAAGGATTGATATAAGGTACTTCAATACCTTCTAAGTCTTTCTAGTGAGGGTAATTGATTCTAAGTCCTCTAAAATTGACATCACTACTTGAGCCAATGTCTGCAAAGTGCCACATTTCTGCATCTTCGTGTTTCTTATATTTTGGCTCTCCAACTTTCCCCAATTTGATCTTTGATGGGCTATTTGTGGATAACTGCTGAGTGAAGTTCATTCATAGTTAACTGCATTATTTTCCGGCTATTTCAGTCAACTTTCTGTTTGTCGGGTCTTCTAAGTAATCTTCTATAGAGTCATAAATTGTATTGATTGTATCTAGGGGCTAAGATGGATTCTCTTCCAAATTTATTGCATTCAAATCTGACAAAATTTCCTTGTCTGAGGAATAATCTTATGAACTATTATCCTCAAATTCCCATTTATAGATCCCACCTTGTTGGCTTGGTTGAATTGTTCTCTGAATTGGAGATTTTGTCCTCATTATCCAGAGGATTTAGTGACGTGATTTTTGAATATGGGTCGACCAGTACTTAGTGACCTTGTCGAAGAATGTGCTCAATTTGGATCCTCAATGGCTGGCATTTATTGGTAGTTTAAACTTTATCATTATAAAATGCATAATGGTTATTCAAATCATGCCTTTCCATAGCCATCTTAATCAGTTTGGAGTCCAAAATAGACCTTGAATGTTTTTTTATCTTGCCCTTTCTAGGAAATGGGTGCATTGAGGGGAATGAGGCCACTATCATCAAAATATTTCCTCTTTATATATTTAGGACCTTATGGTGATAGACTGTTTTTTATTTCGAATGATCCATGTGAGATAATTTATGGGAACCGAATTTCCCATGATCAAAGCAGTGTAATGTTGTTGCAGTGCCTCATACTCTTCTAGGCGGATGTATTTATAAGACTTAAGGTTGATTGATTCCATTGTTGGATAATTTCCTTGATTAGATATTTCCCATACTCTGTGTCTATCCTCATCGTTCTCTGATATGTTTGCGTAGCTAATTCGGTATCATACTTCTCGATCATGATTAGTTCTTGATTAAACCAAGCTAAAAGTCTCGAATTCTCTCATTAGGTCCCTGTTTTAAGGAAAACAGAGTTGAGATGGATTTCTGCTCTCTTTTTTAAGGTAATATTATGTTATGAATTGTGCACAAAGCTCTTTAAAGTTATGGATAGAGTTCAATTCTAAGCTGCAAAACCAGGATAATGCTGTTCCAGTGAGGCTTTTCAGAATAGCGTTGAACATCAATGCTTCATCATCCATTTCAAAAGACATCTTCTGTTTGTAATAATACAAGTGATCCTCCAGGTCTGTTTTTCTGTTAAACTTTTTAAACATTAAACTAAGAACATTTTCAATTTTGTGCTAAGAGAATCTTTTGGGAAAATTGACTGGTATTGATGTTGTCCGTAGAGTCTTTCCGAATTTCCTTAGCACCTTCTCAATCCCCTGTTATAATCTTTCTTGAAATTTTCTTTCCTCCTCATCCGGTGCCGCATTTTTTTTCCAAGGGCTGTGCCACTTTTAGGCTAGGTGCCTCCTCCGAAATGACATGATCTCCCTGATTTTGAGCTTCAAATGCTTACAACTTTGTTTTCAACATCTGGTTTCCTTTCCGGGTCTCCTCAATTTGCTTAAGTATTTGTTGAATCAATTCTGTCTAGTTTGGCATGAATGGATCTGATTGGCCTCCATGTTACCCTAATCAAGCTTTAAATGGTATGTATTTCCCTCGTTGATCTGTGGAGGTTTTGATTTCGATGGTCCCACCATTTTTCTATTTGTTTTACGGCTGATGTTAATTCATCTAGACAACACTCACTATACAGCTTCCAATTTGTTCATGTTGTTAAAGAATATATTTGTAGATACCTTTGATCTGAATTTCAAGTTATATTCATGATTGTATCGTTGGTTTGTCAATTGATAATCCATCCTTTCTAAGATTTGGTTTTCTAACATATGAATTTCAAGACTTGATGCCTGTAAATTGGTTTCGAAGACCATTTAAATGAGTTTTCTCTTTCACTTAAGTTCCTTCACCATTTCACAGACATGAAAGTCAATATCCGTATATCAAATCATCTGATTTTGCCAATTTTTCATTTGATGTGCAAGTTATAACCAGTTTTTTGTATGTTTTCCATTGAAATATTCCGATGAATATTTCAATTACAGATATAATTTATAGTTCATCATCATCAAATAATTTTACTAAAAATGATCTTAATGTCAAGTATTTCACTGAACGATTCATTGTTTTAAGCATTCTATTGGCGAAAATCTATCAGATCCCAAATATTTTCTTGTTTTACTGATTAATTCTATGATCCAACCAAATCAACAATTGACATTGGTTTGTCAATTGATTGATTTCCTACAGATATCACCAATTGAAGGTTAAAAAAACCTTTAATAATCCATATAGTTTTAAATAAAGAAGATCAAACTAGCGATTATACCTGTTCTTGCTATTTGATCGAGCTTTTTCTTCTTTAGTTCTTAAAAATCTTCACAAATCAGACTTGAACATGCACCTGTAAAGGCACTTCGATGCCTTTATTAGTATTTTTTATTAATTTTTATGGATATGAGATCCAAATTTCTTCTATCTAAATGAGAAATTAGCTAAATTATCATTTTTTAATCTTTCTGACCTCTATTTATAAGAAAGTAGATTTGGTGGGATATTGGATTTCAGATCTACATCTCTATCGTTCATCCTTATATTTCATTTTACATTGTCAGATTCGTTAACCATTTTTGTTAGGATCTAGATTGTTTACACGTAATCTTGTTAGTAATGACTTGCCGCTTATTACTAACATTTTGGATTAAATTAGTGATATTTTTGGATTCAACATAAATTGTCATGTGATTTTCATATTGTTATGTGTCATTATCTCTTAAACCTAGATTTAGAGTAATATGAAAAAACTTCTTCATTTGTTTTTACTAGATAGGTGTAGTAATGTAAGTGGTTATATTTTTTGGCATTTACACCAGTTAATATGGAAAAGCTTATGAAATAAACAACTTTTGAAAAATTTACTAACAATATTTTTATCAAAAATTATGAAATAAGCAATTTTTAACCATTCAACCTCAATACCAAATGGGCTAATAATATTATAAATAGCAGTGTATTTGATCTCCTCAATTAGTCTCATTAGCCCTCATTATTCAATCAAACTGACCTATTTCGAAAATTACCCTTATTAAAAAAATAAAATATAATTAAAGTAAAATGTAAAAATAATTTGAGAAACCCTAGCGACCTTCTCGCTTATCATCACATACCATAAGCCGTCAAGCTAAGGTTATTAATCTGGATTTCAGTTTATTTATTAATTATTTATATTTTTGCTTTAATCAGGCATGTATTTTATCGCGAAAATCATTGCCTCAAATGGGATTCAAACAAAGCTCTTCTATTCCATTGAGCTCTACTTAATAACATGGCTACTGACTATAGTGTTTTGTCTTTGATATAACTCTGTTTCCCCCAAATGTAACCAAATCCATGCAACGCAGCTCTGCCCTACTAGGTGTCTCTTGCCAGCTTAAGCCTTCAGGCGGTGATAGAGGTGGTGGAAGGTGATTTAATTTTTTTAAATAAGGATAATATTGAAAATAAATTATGGTAATAAAAAAAATTAAAGGGGTCAAATATTACCACTCTTTTTTAAATTTAGTAGATGAGTGTACATAACAATAGAGTATGCAAAGTAATATTTAGAATACAAATAGCCGTAACTTTATTTAATTTGGATTCCCCAATTTGTATTTTTAAAATAGTTAACATGCTCCAACTTTTTAATTAAGTTAAAAGGTGGAGTTATTTGAATCCATGAAATTATTTATAATACTCATCTTTTAGCACTACTAGAAAAATTGTCTTTATTGACTTTAGAATAGTGTCAAAAATTACTTTCATTGACACTTGTCAATCAGGTCGAATTCTAGCTGTAAAAATAAGTGACACTTGTAATTTTCTTAAATATAGTAGAATTTATTTTAAGCTAAGGCCCTTGAGTTTATAATATTTAATTTTAAGGAATGATGACATAAGCAATGACATAGGAAATGATGACGTAAGCGATGATGTAAGAAGAAGTGTAGAGAAAGTTAAAGAATTTTAGAATTTAGTAAGTTATTTATGAAGGATAATCTCAACCATTGATCAAGAGTTATGGTGGCAAAATTCTAGCCATCCATTAGCCTTAAGAAATCCTATAAATACCCCCCACCATCTCTCATTTTCAATGCAACCTAGAAATTTCATTCCCTTCTATTCTAAGTCATAATAACAAGAGTAGAGGAATCCTTAACTTAGAAAGGTCTAAAGAAGTCAAGATCAAGAGGTAAGTAACACTTCAACTGCAATGTAAGGACAAATTATTTTTATACTTAAGTTCGGTTTAACAATCCCTTTATATTATGATGGCTATTATAGTGTGATTAGTTATATTCTAAATTTTATATACTCATAATACGCTGATGATATATTCGGCCGCCACTAATATGTGATGTCATGGTTTGGCCGCCACTATACTAAAGACTCTTGTTTTTAAATAATGTTGTATGTTGATTTTGTTATGCATAGAGGAATTTGAAATGTTATAAGTTGCATTGGATGCATGCATATCATGGACTACATTATGAAGAAGACACTTAAGAAAATGAATTTATGAAAAATAGGTGGTTGTACTACCAGGTGGCAAAGTTCTAAGGAGGGCAAGCCCTCAAAGCTAAGTTGAAAGAAATCTTTTGGGGACAACGATACGTAACGCCCAAAAGTTCAACTAATGAGGTCCAAGGGCATAGTGTTTAAAGAGTAAAAGTGTCAGCCTTGTAGTGCAACATACTTAGGGCCCAAATAAAGTTGTTTTGTATTTTCTAAGTTTATTTTAAGAGCTTAATATGGTCATCCATATGCATCATAATTTATACATGCATCAAAGTGTTATCTTACTGGGCATTAGCTCACTAAGTCCTTACATTGCAGGTAACGATGAGTAGGGCAAGCTGGCGCCAAGTCCTAACCAAGACGAAGTGCATATGGGCATAACCGACCTTGGGATTTTATTATGGGCTCAACTTTGTGTTAATAAAAATAAGTATATTGGTTTTATGTAATAATTAAGTTTTTAAATAAACTAAGAAATCTCTATATGACTTACTTTTCTGTAATAAAGTTTTATTGGATTGTGTTAAACTTTTAGAATTCGTAATTATATTAAAAGTAACTGTGTTTTTAAGCATTTGTTTTAAGTAAATAATATAGTGAAGTGTTACAAATTGGTATCAGAGCCCAAGGTTTAAAGCGATTATGTAGACCGTCCATATGCACAAGTCAAGGGGAAGGACAAGGCTAAGCTTTTTAGTTATAACTTGAAATTAAGGTAATTAGGAAAATCTTACATTTGATTTGTCTGACACGTAGAAACTAGATTAAAAACTCGTTGAAATGTCAAGCGCTAGGGGTAACAGAGGCAGAAGGGCAGAAGGAACTGCAGGGGAGAAATCTACAATTGATCGACTTACAAACATCAGGGGTACGACTCTTAGAAAGAGAAGAAGGGATGAACATTGTCGCAATTAACAATGCCTAAGTGAATTTAGAGATTAAATCCACCCACATTCGGCGTGTAGATCCTATCGCAGCAGTAATGGTTGCGAACCATGGAAAGAATGATAGAAGTAGCCAAAGTGCCAGAAGAAGAAAATGTCACTTGTGTCTCTTTTATGCTACGAGGAGTGGCAGAATACTGGTGGGACTCAATCAAACGAATTCATGGTGAAGCAACAATGCAATGGGTGGAATTTAAAGAACACTTCTATAACAAATACTTTTCAGAGACTGTTCGCTCAACCAAAAGAAGAGAGTTTGTTTATTTACAATAAGGAAGGATGTTTGTGCTAGAGTACATCCAAAAATTTGATGAGCTCTCTCGATATGCTCCACATATGGTTGCAACGGAAGACTTGAAAAAGGACCACTTTAGGCAAGGATTGCGTAAAGATCTCGTAAAAGACTTAAAAGGTGGCTGGAGTTCGTGATGCTTCGTTCAACGATCTCATCGATCGAGCCTTGGTAATCGAAAGCGTATGAAGAAAAGAAAAAAAATGAAGAAACAAAGAAAGTGTGGACCAGGGGAACTTTGTAAGACAACACTCAAATAATAATAAGAGAAAGGAACGCTGGTCCAAGATCGCCAGAAAATAAACGCCAAAAAATCATCGTAAGGAAGTCCCACAAAAGCCAAAGTGCAATCAATGGGTAACTCACCGGGAATGTCGAACAAATACCAGAACATGTTTCAAACGTAGAAAGGAATGACACTTCATTAGGGATTGCCCGGAAAATGGTACGCAATAAGAAAAGGCTAATGCTCGAGTATTCACACTCACCAAGACGGATGCGGAAGAAAACCCCCCAGTAATATCTGGTGAACTATCTATCTCCAAAACTCCTGCATATGTGCTAATAGACTCAAGAGCTACACATTCATTTGCCTTACCAGCATTCTGCCTGCCTTACCAGAAAATTGAAAATGTCCTTGACATAATAAATAGGCCTTTTAGTGTCATGGTACCACCGAGTGAAATATTAAACTCGGGACAATTAGTTAAGGCATGTGAGATTAGCATTAGTGGTAATACACTATATGTTGACCTAATAATCATCGAGATGCATGACTATGATGTAATTCTTGGCATGGATTGGCTATCGAAGCACTATGCCAAGATAGATTGCAAGAAAAAGGAGGTAACTTTTCGACCACCACAAAAGGAATCATTTACATTTAAAGGAGAATGCAAAGAGAACAAAATGTCTATCATTTCTGCATTAAAAGCAGCCAGACTATTAAATGGAGGATGTGAGGGGTACTTGGCAAGTGTGGTCATTGAAACAGAGGAGCAAAGATCAAAGTTGGAAGATATTCCAGTGGTGAACGAATTTCATGAGGTCTTTCCTGAAGAACTCACAAGATTGCCACCGAAATTGAATTCAAAATCGATTTGCTACCAGGAACTGCTCCAATTTCAAAGGTGCCCTATAGGATCGCCCCATCAGAACTAAAGGAATTGAAGAGTCAATTGCAAGAATTACTAGACAAAGGCTACATACACCCAAGCCATTCACCATGGGGAGCACCAATATTGTTCGTAAAAAAGAAGGATAGATCAATGCGAATGTACATCGACTATCGAGAGCTAAATAAGGCGACTATCAAGAACAAGTACCCACTTCCACGCATTGATGACTTGTTTGATCAGTTGCAAGGAGTAGCAATATTTGTAAAGATTGATCTACGATCAGGATATCACCAGTTGAGAATCAAGGAAGAAGATATTACTAAAACAGCATTCAGAATACGTTATGGACACTATGAGTTTGTTGTCATGCCATTTGGTCTAACTAATGCCCCAGCAGCCTTCATGGACCCCTAGACAAATTCATAGTGGTATTCATCGATGATATTTTGGTCTACTCACAATCAAAGAAAGAGCATGCTGAGCACTTAAGGATTACTCTTCGGACCTTGAAGGAGAAGCAATTTTATGCCAAACTCAAGAAATGTGAGTTTTGGCTTGAGAAAGTAACATTCCTGGGACACATCGTGTTTAAGGATGGAATTTCAGTAGACCCCTCGAAGGTGGAAGCTGTAAGCCAATGGTCTAGACCCACTAATGCAAAAAAAGTCGAAGCTTCGGGTTTGGATACCACCAAGATTTGTGGAAGGTTTCAAGATTGCCAATCGACCCAAAAGAAAAATGCTAAGTTTGTATGGACTCCAGAATGCGAGAAAAGCTTTGAAGAATTAAAACGACGGCTGGTCACTGGTCCAATCCTAGCCATTCCTAACAGCTCTGAGGATTTTGTCATCTATAGCGATGCCTCCAAAAATGGCATATGATGTGTCCTCATGCAAAATGGAAAAGTCATTGTATACGCTTCCAGACAATTGAAGGAATATGAGAAAAATTATCCAACGCATGATTTAGAGTTGGCAGTGGTGGTGCACGCATTAAAAATATGGCGTCACTATTTAATGGGGGCGCATTGTAAGATTTACACTTATCACAAGAGCCTCAAATACTTCTCTACACAAAAGGAGTTAAATATACGAGAACGGCGTTGGCTAGAGCTTGTCAAGGACTACGATTGTGAAATAAACTATCGTCCTGGAAAAGCAAACGTGGTAGCAGATGCACTAAGTAGAAAGTCAAGCCTGTCAGCTTTAAGGATTTTACCTAAGCCATTACAAGATGACATATGCAAGGCAGAGATCGAGCTAGTAGCAGGAAAATTAGCCAACATGACACTTTGTTCAACTTTATTAAGAAAAGATTAAAGAAGGGCAGGAAAGCGATTCCTACTTGAAGATCTTAAAGATAGAAGCCAACTCAAAAGATATGTCATTTAAAAAGTCAGAGAGGGGAATCATTTTGTTCAAGGATGATACGCGCATAAAAAGATATAAAGAAAGAAATTCTACTTGAAGCTCACACAACTCTATATTCACTTCACCCTGGCACAACAAAAACGTACAAAGACTTAAAGAAGCATTATTGGTGGCCTGGAATGAAGAAGGATATAGTGGAGTTCGTGGCAAAATGTCTTACTTGTCAAGATATCAAAGAGGAGCACCTGAGACCTGATTGACTTTTGCTATCTAATCAAATCCCTCTATGGAAATGGGAAGAAATCACGATGGACTTTGTCGTTGGTCTTCTAAAAACTACCAAAATGCATGATGCCATTTGGGTGATCGTCGATCGACTTACAAAGTCTGCTCACTTCTTGCCTATTCGAATGACGTACACTATGGACTAGCTTGCAGAAATATATGTAAAGGAGATAGTAAGACTACATGTTGTGCCCATTTCTATTATTTCTTACCGAGATGCAAGGTTTATTTTGACATTCTGGGAAAAGTTACATAAGGCTATGGGGACAAGATTGAAGTTTAGTACAACATTTCACCCTCAAACAGATAGCCAATCAGAAAGAACGATTCAGATGCTTGAAGATATGTTGCGAGGATGTGCTATCGACTTTCAAGGATCATGGAGCAAGTATATACCATTAGTTGAATTTGCCTACAATAATACCTACCGAGCAACAATCAGCATGGCACCATATGAAGCTCTATATGGTAGAAAATGTAGATCGCCTATTCATTGGGATGAGATAGGCGAGCGAAGGCATCTTGGACCCGACTTAATTACTGGCTCATTTGAAGCAATTGAGAAAATACGTCAAAGAATGCAGGTAGCTCAAAATCGATAGAAAAGGTTATAAAGACGAAGGCCTTTGAATTTCAAGTTTGTGATAAGGTATTTCTAAAAGTTGCCCCAGTAAAAGTATTGATGAGATTTGGGAATAAGAGAAAAGTAAGCCCAAGGTTTATTGGGCCATTTGAAATACTCGATCGTGTCGGGAATGTTTCCTACCGACTTGCCCTCCCACCATTGTTATCAAGAATACAAAATGTCTTTCATGTCTCCATGTTAAATAAATATGTTCCAGACTCCTCTCATGTGCTAGATTACAAGCCTCTTCAACTAGAAGAAGACTTAACCTATGAAGAACGTCCAATTTAAATTCTTGATAGAAAGATAAAAGAGTTAAGGAACAAGAAGATCCGTTTAGTCAAAGTACTATAGTGAAATAGCTCAGTGGAGCAGGCAACATGGGAGGGTAAAGAAAAAATGAAGAATAAGCATCTTGAGCTATTTAGTAAGTAAATTTCGAGGACGAAATTTTTAAAAAGAGGAGGAAATTATGAGGTACAATTTTCTTAAATATAGTAGAATTTATTTTTAAGCTAAGAAGCCCCTTGAGTTTATAATATTTAATTTTAAGGAATGATGACATAAGCGATGACATAAGAAATGATGACGTAAGCGATGACATAAGCGATGATGTAAGAAGAAGTGTAGAGAAAGTTAAAGAATTCTAGAATTTAGTAAGTTATTTATGAAGGATAATCTCAACCATTGACCAACAGTTATGGTGGCAAAATCCTAACCATCCATTAGCCTTAAGAAATCCTATAAATACCCCTCACCACCTCTCATTTGCAATGCAACCTAAAAATTTCATTCCCTTTTATTCTAAGTCATAATAACAAGAGTAGAGGAATCCTTAACTTAGAAAGGTCTAGAGAAGTCAAGATCAAAAGGTAAGTAACACTTCAGGTAAGTAACACTTCAACTGTAATGTAAGGACAATTATTTTTATACTTAAGTTCGGTTTAACAATCCCTTTATATTATAATGGCTATTATAGTGTGATTAGTTATATTATAAATTTTTATATGGTCAGCTCTGCCGCCTAATATGTGATGTCATGGTCGGCTCTGCCGCCTAAATCTTTTGGGGACGGCGATACGTAACGCCCAAAAGTTCAACTAATGAGGTCCAATGGCATAATGTTTAAAGAGTAAAAGTGTCAGGCTTGTAGTGCAACATACCTAGGGCCCAAATAAAGTTGTTTTGTATTTTCTAAGTTTATTTTAAGAGCTTAATATGGTCATCCATATGCATCATAATTTATACATGCATCAAAGTGTTATCTTACTGGACATTAGCTTACTAAGTTCTTACATTACAGGTAACGATGAGTAGGGCAAGCTGGCGCCAAGTCCTAACCAAGACGACATATGGGCATAACCTAATTTTGAATTTTATTACGGCTCAACTTTGTGTTAATAAAAATAAGAATCTTGGCTTTATGTAATAATTAAGTTTTTAAATAAACTAAGAAATTCTATAGACTCTTACTTTTCTGTAATAAAGTTTTGTTGGATTGTGTTAAACTTTTAGAATTCGTAATTATATTAAAAGTAACTGTGGTTTTAAGCATTTGTTTTAAGTAAATAATATAGTGAAGTGTTACAATTACTATTACTATAGTATTACCAAATTTATGATACTATAGTATTAGTAGTTACTGATAATGATCGCTTGTTAAAAGTTACTTTCACCATAGTATCACAAATATTATGACACTATAGTGATAGTGTTTACTAACAATTATTACACGTCAGTAGTTTGTTTTACACTGGGGAGATGACATGATAGAATGAACGGATACTAATACTTTAGTGTCAGCAATTTATAATACTATAACATCACTAATATTATGACGTATATATTTTTTAGCTGCCAATGGCTTCAAAGAAAAGACGTTGATGTCGAGTCAGAAACGATATTTATAAAGGAGAAAATTGTCATTTTACTTCAAGTTCCACTAACATTCATACTTTTATGTATTTAAGCTTTTGTGATTTAATTATATGTGTTTTATTTAAATTAAGTATTTTATGTATTTTAGGGGCATCATGGTCATTTCAAATGAACTAGAGATCGACTCAAAACGGACATCACTTTTGAACTCGTGATACCGAAACCCAGGAGATATAAAGGAAAAATGTCACTGCTCATTATGTACATTTGGTATTGTCTACGCATCGCTCACGATACTATTCACATGACGGATCGACGACGCAGATTGACATATAATGTGGCATCGATGAGGTGTCACGATTCCATTGGAGAAAATTTGCGTACAGATCTTGATCGACGACGCAAAGATATCAAGGACCAAAAATCGTATGTACGGTACATGCATATACACAGGATTATTTTCAACCAAACCGCGTCACTGTTCAAATCGGTTGATTGTTCAAACTGCACAGATCGTGATCGATGTGGCCTCAGTCATTCAAACTGTTTTTAATCGGATGGCCATGATTTACTCAATGTATCTATAAAAAGGGGACCTCTCCCCCCTAATTTGGCATCTCTGAATCCATTTTTGGGCTCCATTTTCTATAATTCCGTCTTCATCTTGTATTTTCTACGTATTTTAATAAATTAGCATTTTGCCCCTAGTTTAATGAGTAGGCTAATTTTCTTTCAAGCTCAATGCCAAGTCTCAACACGTGTCATGGCTTTTATTTGGTAAATTTATTTTCTCTTCCCTCTAGTTTTTTACGGATGTTTTGATTTCGTCGACAAATAATAATAATCTTTAAATACCGTTTCACCCCCCCTGCATAGGTTATTATTATTTGGCACGATAAGTTCTTAACATCATATCGATTAGAGCGCGATTCACGGCGCTGATTCTCACGATTTAATTACATTAATAAGGAATATTTAGCCCATGGTGCATGTTGATGCCGACACGAATCCGGGATACCCAAGCACGCTATTTCAATAGATTTCTCTTCAATTTATTCTCGCCATTTCAATTCCAATTTGTGATAATCTAAGTCAATTTCACCATAATTCCAACCACCCTCGCATAAATTTAATTCTACATATAATTAAAATCCACTCGTGGGATCGACATTGGCGTCACCATTAATCTATTCTATAAGAGATTCAAAGCATCTTATGAAGTTCAATAAAATTTGCACAACAGCTGACATTATTGTTGTTACTCTATTATTTTCATTCTTCTTTTAGTTTTGCCAATCAAATAATGGTATTCAAAGAAAATCTATTCAAATTAAATTAAAGTACGAATTTGAATAATTAAATATAAGTATATAACATTCCCTAACATTTAAATAGGTATCAAATAAAATAGTAATACAAATATTCTAAAATATTGTTTGAAAACATGTCAAATATTTACATGAACACATAATGATGCGGTAGAAACAATCATCCTCACATTTACTCTTTTGACCTTTGCCTTTCCCTTCGCTTTCCCACCTATAAGTGCAAAGATATAGAATCAATTAGCTACTATGCTACAAAAATCAATTCTCCGATATTTACAAGAAAAATATAATTTACCTCATTATTGTATGCTACAAGTAACTTTGCAACATACATGGCCCACTTAATCGATCGCTGAAGAAGTTGCGTAAAAGATCGTCATAGTGTACTCATCATGCACTTCTTGAACTTAAAAAAATAAAGCAACAAAATGTATTCATATATTTTAAAATAAAATAACACAATAAATACATATATTTTAAGTTTGTTATGATTAACATCAAAATCAAGATCATGCAAATAATTGTATCACCATAGCAAACAATCTGCTACTAAATGTCAAGTCAGCCGCCTAGTCCGATAATTTATAATATATCATTTTACTTTTACTCAATTTTACTTTTAACACTACAAAGATCGATTTATATGTCTTCTATTTGTACATGCAACAGCCTCCACCATTTTGGTTTATACTAAAGTGCCTTAATACATAATAGAACACACTTAAAATTGGCATCAATCAATTTTTCCAAACATGTTGAATGCATTCAAAAAATATATATAGTTATAGCTTTTACCTATAATAATATATAAATAAAGTGCATGTGATTATCCTAAACATACACAACACTTCTCTCATCCCTAGCACAAGATATGATTATATTGCTACATTTTCATATAAAGCAAGAATTGTTCACCCATTAACCACTTCACACCACTTAAGAAAATTCATTCCACATTGCATTCTTCACAAATATTAAAAAAGTTATGAGAAACTCACATTGTTTTCAAGAATGTACAAATCAAAACAATATTCGATGTACTTCATCACACATAATAACTACTTCTGAAAGGTTCCGTGTTGTTTCGACACTAAAAAGAAAAATTAGTTTCAAATATACCAAGTAACAACGAAATCATAACTTTGTTTCATTAATACCTTCACAGAGACCCACTCGCACAATTAACCTTCTTTTATTACTCTTCACTGATGTATCATTGTTATCCCACTATAAATAATAAATAAATGATAAAAAGAAAATTAATCTACAACATAAATAATTAACAAAGAATTAAGTAAACTAATTAAACTTACTCATTCACCATCTCGCTTCAACTCATCATCAAGATTATCACCTAATGATCAAGATAACAAATTTTTGCTCACCATATCAATTGCTACTAAGGCACCTAATGGCCACTAAACAAACAATTAAAAAAAAGATTACAAGATAAATTTAAATCATTTATGTTAAAAAAATAAATAGACAAAATAAACAAACTATACCGGGTTATATTGGGAACACATCATTCAGCTATTTGAATCTTATTCCAAAAGGTCCTAAATATAGAACACCTATTCGTAGCTTACTTGACTTGACTGTGGAAAACTTATCTATGCATCCAAATTGAATTGAATAACACCACCGCATTATCCATCTCTTCATACAGTGTCTATTAAAAAAAGAAACTTTCAAATAACATGAATATAAGAAATAAATTAATTACAATAGAAAAATCGAAACATAGTAAAAACATAAACTGTTTTTTATTTCTTACTTGATCCACATCTCCAAAATGTAATTTGAGAGCTCAGAACTCAACGACTTCATTGCAATACCTGGGTTGTCCAATCTACTTCCCAAGAGACACCAAAAGTCTTCAAACTTCACGGGCAATCATAATCGATCGTGGCGTTAAGCTCTCAATCATCAAAGAAGATGTTCATCTCGTGAACTTTTGTTCTCTTTTCTTGCTTTCTCGCCTTCCATCGGTATTCTTTCGTAAAGTTTGGTTGCCACCGGGTTTTACAACAACATGTTCCTTTGTTGTTCAAGTTTCTCGTCATACAGAGATATACCACGACATTTCAGGAGAGACTTTCGCCAACTCACTTTTCTCTTGAAGGAGCTTTGCCTTTGGAGATCTCTCTGGGGTGGTTTTCAAGTGGCCACACCCATCGGGGCGCCGTAGGGATAAGGGGAGGTGTGTTGATGTTTTTGTCGTTCGACAAACAAAGGGGTCGCTATCACCCACTTTTGGAGTAACTTCGTCAACGACTTCGGGTAGCTTAGTTGTTGCATTGACTGACTTTGTAGCTTAGTCCAAGTACTCGACTTGGAGTTGCTTTCAGGGGTCAAGTAGTCACTAACTCAGAAAACTTTGTTGTGATCAATGATCTATCTCCATCTTAACACCGCAACCACATTCGAGTTGAAAGAATCCGCCAACTTCAGAGTTGCAGTGCTTATCTCACATTCATTTGATCTAATTGAGCTTGCATAAACCAAAACTTCGACACATTCTCTGCAAGTCGCTAAACCCTTGCAGGAACATCAAACACATGGATGGGTGATGAATTGACCCAACTTCGCATCTTCTCGATTAGGCTTCTTTTAAAGCAGGCTAATACCTAGAGATCATTCGCCTGGGATTGGCCCTCACCAACTTGACTTCTTAGCTCACTCTACAAAAATAAATATAAAAAATATTTGATCAAAATTAATAAAAATAAGTTAAATAATGACAGCAGTATGCATACATCATTTACTAGCATTTGAAATAAACAAAGCAACCTAATCTCATAATTTGTTATTGATTCATATTATAAATAATTCAGCAGCCATTAAACTATTTGCATTGGTAATTTTCATGGTGGTAACTACAATTCTGCAACCACTACCGCACTTCAGTATAAGTTCCATCTTTTTCCCGAACAATAACTGTGCTCAATGCGGTTAATTCGCACCAAGAATTCGAGGTCCAACTACCGCAATAATTCAACAAAAATTAAATCAAATCGCCATGAATCATCCTATTATTTGTATTGAAATGTCATAAGTTTGTATAGAAAGTAATATTATACTTACTCTTTTACGCAATGTTATATCATGTGTCGCCAGGATGGCAAAACTAAAACCCGACCGGATCGACTTGATCAACTGGAAAACTGTCCGGGTTCAACCCGACCTAATAATTTTATCTCGAATCCGGATCGCTTGGATAAATTCAAGATATTTTCTCGTCCTATCCGGCTTAGCGCGAACCGTAAATCCAACCCGGATTCAGAGATTATTTATTTTAATATTAATTTTATCGTTAAATTCAGAATATAAATAGAAAAATTTAAAAATTGAACCTCAGATCTCTTGCTCGTCAAGCTCTTCCTCTCTCGAAATTTCTTCAATCAGAACAACTCTAATGAATCAGCAATTCTCCTCTCAATCTCTCGTCTCATCCATAATCCATTCCTTCAATCTCTTCACCATGAGCCGGACTCATTCCTCACTCACTTAATTCTCTCTCACTTCTTTCAACTCTCCTCAGACCTCTTCAAATCGATCAGATCCTTCACAAGTGGGTCTGCCATCACCTTCACGGTGAGGTTGTTCGTTTACCACTCATCAAAGATCACTCGCCCTATCTCTCACTGTCACAAGCCAAAGAAAAAGGGTTGAAATCCACCCTACCACTACCAGAAATTGCGGCTCATCAAGATAGTTGTTTCAAATGCCGTGAATATCAGGAGTCTCGGGCTTTTCTCTTTACAATTTATGCTCTATTACACTTTGATTTTCCTCTTCGCAATTGTCGTGCTGTTATGCTTGTTTGTATTACCGCACAATGTGATTTTCCTCAAACATGGTTTTCTTTGTATATGAGAGCACTTGATCAATTATGTTTTTTTTCTCGAATTATTTGCCTCTTTTTGTTCTTTGTTTTCCGCACAAGGAGACTTTTTTTCGCTTGAGCTACATTGCTGCTTTGCGGCATTAAGAAATGGAGTGTTGGACATTCGAGGATCGAGGATGTTTTTTTTTGTTTTGCTTACTGAAAGCTTCTATCAAGGTTTGAGCTCTAATAGAAAAATAAACAAAACAAAAACAAAACAACCAAATTTATTTGATTTGGTCATACTCCCCACGATTTTCTTGAAAATTAAAGTCATGCCAAATCTCTTCCGCCGGTATTTCAGTATTAACATCGCCTCTAACGCGATGCATGAAAAAAAAATTGCCCTCCTAGTAATACATGCATCACTCACGCTAAAATCATCACTACGAATTTAACAGGTAAAACTAATTCAAAGATTGAGAAACACCACCGATAGACAAATTGTTTCGACATGTAATGGAAAAGGAAACCAAAAACTAAAGAGAAAGTAGAAAGAGATTAATTCCTATATATATTACACACCAAAGGTCATTTCAATTATTTTCACACGCTTATAAAAGTTGTTGAAGGCAAATTTTATTTATAAATAATCGACATAACTTGCAAAAAGATTAAGAACCAAACTCATAACCTCGGGTTAATTTGTTAATCAACATGGTTATATTCATTCTTATCAGATGTTGTCTTTGTTTGATCCATTGCAAGCTACGAGATGTCATCTTCACCACCGAAATTAAAATAATGAATACCAATTGTCGAATTATGCTAAACGATCTCAAGGTGTTGCAGGTAGAAAGAAGCAGAATCGATTAACCTTAGCAATACGTAACTGAACGAAGTACAACATCTATACGGTCCAAAACCAAAAGCTTTAGAGGTATAATGTCTTATTTGTCGCGCCTTGCTACCCTACTTTATTTAATGCTTAATAATGTTCTTGCTAAGAATTCAAAGTTAATGTTCGTAATTTTCTTGATTAATAATGTCTTCATATAGCCTATGAATTCTGATTAATAATGTCTTGATTAAAATCTTAATCTTATGAATTTTGACATTAATGTCCTCGTAATTTTCTTCATCAAAGATAAGAACTCAAGTTCTTTATAGATTAAATTTAAATTCGGTTAGGGATATCTACCGTGGACTCTGCCTTCAAGAATTTTAATTAGATTGTGTTTTGCAATTTCATGTGGTTGTTTGCCTTCATTCTGTAAAATTTTAATATCTATACTTTGTGACTTTAATAGCTAACCTCGTGATTTTTTAGTATCTATACTCATATGCTCAATTTTATTATTTATAGTTTATTTTTTGAATTATTTTTATTTTGTTGTTAATAGAATAGAAAATTCTAAAAATATTATTTATACTTTTACTAAACATAGCATAAATTGAAGAAGTCGGGAATTAATTATGTCTTGACAATGAATGCATGGTTGCAATCAATGAGGATAAAAAAGGTGGTTACCAGATGATTGCAAAGTATGAAAAGTATTGATGTTGTTCACGAGTTCTCGCAGTTGGGACCATAAGATCCTAGGCGTAAAATGTTAATGATTAACTTTTTATTTTAAATATGGGGAAAGCTGAACTGAAATTCAAAGAGTGCGTAGTTATTTGTTGATTGAAAGGAGTCAAGTAAATCATCTATCAAATTCATGGGGGTTAATGGTTAATTTCAAGCTTCTGCTATGCGAGTGAGACTTCAATATGTTAGATTTAGATTGGACAATGTGGCTTGGCGAGCGGGCATTATTTAGAAATGAAAACACACAAAACATTCATTCCAAATCGTAATTAGAGCTTTATCTCGGTGAGTAGCATTGCCTTCAACTAGTCAATTTGACATTTATCATGGTGGACTTTTTGGCCATTCCCTAGACAACGCTGCTTCGAGTCTCTTTTTAGCACCGGAGGTGTAATATTTTGAGCCCCTGCCCATAGTAGGATTTCACCCATCCACAAAGAGAGTATCGCGTGAACTCAAAATTGCTTTGGCTTGAACAAAAACTTAAAAGGTATTAAAATTTTTTATTTATTGTAATCAAATTATTTGTCAGATTGTTCTTATTATTAATTTATCACTACACTGGTTGTCTTGTTCATATTATATTATGATTACACATTTTGTGATGGAAATTCTGGAGGTAATACTTTCGCAGAAGTATTTACTGATGAAAGTTGGACGAAAGTGAGCAACAGCCAAATGAAGTGGATGATTCAGAAGCTAGTCTTTAGCACTAAAGGGCTGAAATTGAGCTTTAAATTATGTAATCTATGTTGCGGATTTGTATTTGCGGGATGTTTATTACTTTAAAACTTTGAATTTTATATTCTATAATGTGTTGTATTTGTTTTAGGTTCGACAAGAAAATTCTTTTTTTGCCCTTGTCCAACAAATTTTGTCAACCAAAAGTTGCCACTCGTTCTGTAGTCCGTGGTTCTTACGTGTTACATGTTCTGCTTTTTTTGCCTTTTATCTAGTTAGAATTTTCGTTGAACCAAAGTTAAGCAATTTGGTTCTAGTAGTCCGTGGTTCCGGGAATCGGATGTTATATCGCTCGTTTTTTTGCCTTTTATCCTGAAAATTTGCTGAACTGTTCCTAGAAGAATATTGTACGCCGCTGGGGAAAACATTAAATATTAAAACATTAAACATTAAAACATCCAGCTCAAAGGTGCCTTGTTAAATTTAGCAACATGGTCTCTTTAAAAAAAAAAAAGCAACCGGTTCAAACCGAATCCTAAACCGGATTTTTCCACAACTCCTTATTCTGACCGATTAAAAAACCGCTTAACGCGGTCCGGCCATTAATTTCGTCTTGGCCCATCCGAATGTACTAAACCCGTGACCGACTCGAAATTGCCATCCTAGTGCTGCCCAAGTGATGATTGCAATAATATTCTTTGCTTTTTTTCCTTTGTTGTCTTATTTTTCCCACAATAAAGCGACATCGATAGGTGCTGCATATAGAAAGCAGTTGGCACCGATTAACCTTAGCACACGTACCGAACGAAGTGAT
>JAUJEN010000167.1:0-115923 GCA_030448925.1 Citrus cavaleriei
ATGTTGTACTTCGTTCAGTTACGTATTGCTAGGTTAATCCGATTCTGCTTCTTTTCTACCTGCAGCACCTATGCTTGGAACATTACAATAGCCTTACTACAACCCTGCCCACCTTGTTCTTGAAAATTCCTTTTACTCAGTAATGAAAATAAGAATGCTTTGCTTTATCTAAAGAATATGCTCTCAGTTTTGCTCCACGTAAAATATTTGATAACGGACTTGGTCAAATTTTTGTATTATTACCATATACACACTACATTGAATTGTTATGATGTGAGTGGTTCAGAAATTAAATAGATCTCTTAAGGTTGAATCATCTAATAATCATAAAAGTTAGCTCTTAAAAAATAAATAAATAAATAAATAAATAAACAGATCAAATTATGCATAATAAACAATTTATAATATATACCAACTATGTGAATAAAAATTAGACTATGAATTGGATAATATATTGTTAAAAGATAATTTCATTATCGAACAAAATAAATTGTATCTGAACTTTTCATCTTTGTTTAACAAATAATTGCCCTCGAAAACCCTCCCCAAGTAATTAATGATTTTAGGAACCATAATTCTGTGATAATGAATTAATTTAAGTGGTCATGATTTATTCATTAGAATTTAAAACCTTTAATTAGCTAATTAAATGGTTGATTGCTGATTTGACATACACATGTCACCTGGCCATTGACTTTGTAATCCCCCAAGAAAGTAATCTAGAGTGAAATTAACGGCTGAGATCATCAAATTTCCTCGAAAACTTAATACCAAATTTGTAGATCTGAATTTGTCCTCATATTCGAAGAAAGTGGTAAAAATATCTCTTAAATAGATATGATTGAAAGAGACTTAATTATAAAGGTATTTCGGCTTGAAAGAGACATTTTGTGTAACCTATCCAACTATTAAACAAACATTAACAAAAAAAAGAATTTATCAATGCTTTGGACAATATTCTCAAGAGTTGTAATCAAATTCTTACATCTCAGTAGTGTTAACGTATTACACTAAACAAATCTTTTATTTTAAACATTAATTCTCTTTGGGAGGCAACTTTCTATGCTTTAGAACATATTAAAGTACCGTGCGAATTCGTGGAAAATATATTCTAAAATAAAATTAAGTAAAACAAAATAGAAAATAAATAATAATAATAATAATTTTGCCGCGTAAATTAACAGAAATAACCATCACAAGATAAAAAGATTTAGAGGGAATTGGAAAACAAAGAAAAACAGTTAATAGATTAACTGACAGAGAGAGATATTGATATCACCCAAAACAAATCACAAAAACTTTTGACAGCGAAATTTGGAACACGCAAAGCAAGCTAGACTCTGTTAATAAAAAACATTTTACACAAACAAAACACAACCGAATTTGTTACTAAAAAGAAGGAAAAAAAGGAAAAAAAATAAAAAACAAAAGCTCTAATTCATCTGTCATTCTTTCTTTCTTGCAAGTATAACAAACAAACCAACAGTTAACGTTTTGAATTCCTTACCCGTTCTTCTTCATTTAAGCACCTCTAAAAATCTCTTCATTACTAAACACCAGATCGCGGTTGCTTGTGGCCTTTTCGGTCCGGATCGCTTGTTCGGATCGACCCGACCCTCTCTTTTGGTGAAAGGAGAGAGACGGAGATTGAAAGACAAAAAAGGCTTCTTTTGTGTGTTATTATCTTTTTTTATGTATACATTCCAGGTTTGGTTTCTTATCTCTCTCTTTTGTTTTTTTTTTCCTCAGTGATATGTTTTCCTGTTGTTGGTGTGTTCATTGTGTTCTTTTCTGGGCTCAGCTTCACATTGTCTAGCCATAAATTATAATAATTAATAATACTGCTTGCATGTGCATATTTCTATATAGTTTTATCCCCTTTCATAGGCGGCGCTTTGTTCGCAAATCGTGTTTCTTGCTTCGTCTTCTTTATCTCATCCATCCAGACCCTTTTGGCAGTGTTTGATTTTCTCTTCAAATTTTCCAAATTTTCAAAGAATCAACATGTAATTGTCAAAACAGCAGCTATGAACTTTGCTGAAGCTGTTCTCATTTTCCTCTTCTGACTTACTTTTTGTATTTCTAAACAATACTTGCCAAGGGACGTTGATTGAGGTCAGTTCTACCTCCAACAATTGAATATCTTTTCATTAATGCAAGGATTTAAGAACAATTGATTTGCATGTTTCTCACTCTGTTTATGATACCACCATTTTGTACTCTTTCTTACTGGTACGTTTGTAAGGACAATAACTTCTCTAACATGAAAATATTTAGTCTTTTAATTTTTAACAGGTTTCAGTTAATAAAAAGTTCCTGGATAATAGGCAGTTGTGTATCAACTTTTAACAGTAGGGTTAAAATAAGGCGAAGGCGCCATCTTGATCTCAAATGCCACCGGAAGATTATCAATTCGAGGCCTGATGGAACCAATAAGTTGAATAATGACCCAGGATCTTGTGTAACAGATTTTTGCTTTGTTAGCAGTATGTACATTTGGATTTTGAGAAGATTGCTTCACCTACAGAAGATCTGAAGTCCTGTTCAGCGTTCACATCTTGCAAATGCAATGGCACCTTAGTCAGTTGATTAAATGGTATATAATTGTCTTGTTCTTTGGCCAATTTGGCGAATTGTGTGGCATACTTATCTATGATGATTTAGATATTTTTTTGTTTTTTTATCTTGACTTAATTTTTTATGGGAGTCGCTGTCTTTCAGTTTCGGCCAAATATATACCACCTTTGTCCATAAAACTTGAAATTGACTGTAAAGTTTATATATACGATAATTTATCAAGAGGATACTTGGTTTGATTCAGTCAGTATTCTGGACTCAGCTCAGATGATGATTTCATTGAGTGTTGCACAGGTAACAAAAATCAGCCTTTTCTCAACTAGATTGGAACAATAAAACCTTCTACAAATTGTAATTTTTTCTTTTCTTTTTTATTCCCCCCTTGGATGAATGTGGTTTTCGGTAGCAGGGAATCAATTGGTAACATTTCAAGCAGCCATATGCTTCGGTATGAAAGTTCTTCATGCTTTATGGATGGCAAGGAGCAAGTACGAAGAAGTACGCAGAAAGTTATGTAAAGATAGATGGGTGAAACAGAAAATTATTCAAACAAAGATGAATTTAAGGATCAAACAGGTCTGGGTCATCAGCACCAAGGTTATGACTTTTCGTGCTCGGGCAAGGCTGATGAAATTTGCAACAGGAGGAAGAAATTATTAGAATTTTGTTGCTTATGGAAGCTTTAAAGACTTCAAAAGATGAGAAATGTAACTCTGAAGGAAACCCTTAAAATTGGGCTTACATCAGTTGAATCCTTCTGTAAAGTTTCAATGACAGAATTCTGAGTTCAGCAACACAGGGCCACAGCCTCTCAAAGAAAGAAGTCAGCTGTTTATAAATCTTTCTCAAGAGATCGTAGTGGAAGAAACAACAGAGCAATGTGAAGGTATTCAAGTTCATATTCTTATGTGGCTCAGTGTTTTCTATCAGGTTTTCTTTTGTTAGTACTGAACTACAAATGAATTGACACCTTCTTAGGTACTTCAAAAAAAATTCCTGTATCATCCCAAAGGCAGGATTTGTAATTCCATGCTCCACAGGAGAAGCTAACTCCAGGATGTTGGGCTGAGTTACCATCAACTTTTAATCCCGTGGCCGAGACATATTTCAAGTAAGCCAATTCACTTAATCTAGTGACTTTCAAATGAATTTGGAGGTTACATACAATGAAGTAGTTATCTTCTGTTGCATAGGCATTGATGAGAATCTTTTTTAACTGTAATAATCAACTATATGAGATAAGCATAGTCTACCCAGATCACAGTCAAATTCACCCCTATAGGTGTTGATTTATTTAATTGCCCAAGAAAGATAAATCTGTTGCCCAACATCTTGGCTTCCTTACCTCAAGCTGATGGCAAGGTCCCTCCACTTTTAATTATTATTCAGGTACCTATTTGTATATGATTAGAAAATAGGTTTTGCTGAATTTTCGGATTAACACAACCATCATATATCTAATCATTTCTTATCTCCTGTTGGCAGTTGCCTGCTTATCCAACTAGTGTTCCTTGGAGATAGTGATGGCGAAGGATGATGAGTCTAGTACTGTATTTCAAAGTCTCTGAGAACTTTGAGAAAGTAATCTCCCAGTATCAAGAAAGTATCAAAAGTAGCGTCATTTTTAAATGTCTTTAGATATAGCTAGTTCTCTTTGTTATTTTGCACAAATGCTTTTACAGAGTATTCCCTAGGCCCTCAGAAATGTTTTGCTACTTTTACCATTATTGAAAATGTGATAGTCAAGCTACTATATAATTTTCAGTATAATGAATGGACTGAAAAGTTGGGCCTTTTCCATTTCAGTGTATTTGTATTGACCATACTAATGTGTGCTAAGCCACATGTAGTACTGATTCTCATGTTGTAAACAATTGGTAGACAGTTTCAAGACCTCATTGCAGTGGATGTAACATTTACTGCAGTCTGCTTTGTTGTTGAATTTAATCTTTCCTTCTCTCAATGATTTGTTTTATGGCAGAAATTGGTTGAGGAGTGAAATGGAGAGGTTAGAGGAGTTTGCAAAGACTCAATTGTTCCTTTCAGAAAGACTAAAGATAATGTGGCGGACTGGTTAATCCTGAGGATCTGTATGAGCTCTGCTGAAAAGAAGCATCCAGTACTTATAATGAAAACCAGTCCTCTCATTACTTCGCCCCCAGCCACGAATTCTATAAGGTTACCGATTTGCTTCTTTTCCCGCACCTTCTTGGTCCCTACCATTATGAGCTCCAAGTGTGTTCTACAGCCTTATGGACTATGAAACATGTAAATCCTTTTTGTACATTCTAGTGCTCCTACTGCAATGTTTCTATCTCTTGCAGGGCCCAGTTACTTTGAGATTGATCTGGACATTCACGGTTCAGCTACATATGTCCGAGGAAGGATTTGAAACATTCCGAGCGTTTGTAAGCGGAATTCTTGATGTGGGCTTAACCATCAGGTAAAAATAGATCAGTCGGTTCATTGCTTGCTTATGATATATACGAACAAGGCTTTGTAGTCTTGTGGAATTGAAAATATTACTAAACCCTTTTGTTTACATGCCATGAATCAGGCACAAAAGCCAGAGGAATTACCAGAGCAAGTACTCTGCTGTTTGAGGTTAACAAAGATTGATTTTGTTGATTATGGCCAAATACCACACTAATGACCATTGGTGATGATTGAGAATTAATCACGAGACGGCTGACACTCAATAACATCTACTCTTATCTCCCCATGTAACAGAGGATCAGGTGTTCAAGTGAACCTCCCTGTAATTTCAACTCTTTTAAAAAATGAAAGGGAAGTAAAAGCTAGTTCCTTGTTACAAATATCTTAATTATAATGTTCTTTTGGCTTTCTTTTAAAAGCAATAACAAATTGCTCTATGTATTAATTATATTTTATTCTGTCTCTGTCTCTCTAATTAAGCCTTATAGCTTTGCATTTGTGCAGAGTCTGTACATGGTTTCTCAATCGAACTAGTTTCAGTTTCTCTTGGGTAGTAGATTATATTCTATAGATATCCAAACCAAAAATTAAAAAAAATCAACATTAATATGAGACTCTTTTTTTGGGAAGATATTTTTGATAGCCATTAACTGTTTCTTAATATTGCAGATTATAAATTCTATACTAACGGTAATTATTACTAACAATTTTGGAAAAAATCCATATTATATTCTTTACTTTCTAATTGTGAAAGTACAAAAAAAAAAATATTACATTTATAAATTAAAATTGTAACCATTGTATGTTGGTATTGATATTTATAAAAATTTTCTTTCAAAATTTTCAAAGAAAGAAGAATATACACACACACACTTATTCTTAGATTCTAAATTAGATTTGAAATTATTCATTGAAAAATTATTCTTTAAACTTAAAAATAAAACCCTGACTAAATATTACTGATCCCCACGACAGCTCACACACATCGAAGCACGAACAAGCGTTAATGACATGAGATCATGAAAAGATGACAGGACCATACTGCTAAATATAATAAACAACAGTGGTGGAAAGGTAAAAGAAAGAAAATAAGGCATCCACTTGGAAATCATCAGGTTATAAATAGAGATGGAATGATGGGGGTAACTAAATGTGAAATTGCGCCCAAGGCCGAGCGCTTACCCTTCAGCTAGAGGTGGCGTGGTATTCCACTGAAGAGAGGGTATTTTCAGGTGGCGTACGTTAGTGCGATGGGCGTACGTAAGCAAATTTTGGGGCTCCATGGCCGCTTTGCTGCTTTAGTGTTTGCAGCTAAAGCGAGGGGATTTGCCCTACATAAAATATCTTCTGCTTGTTTTTCTTTCTTTTTTTCCGATAATTTAATTCTTTTTTTTTTCCCCTCAAAATGGATTGAGTTCCTCGTCAAGGTCGTGTAATTCGTCGACATCTGAAGAGTAACTAGAAACTTCTGGTTTGAATTTGATATTTTGCCATTTTGTTATTAAATTTCGATCTTTTTTTTACAAAATTAGGGTTTTTGGTAATGATACATACAGAGTTCAGGCTTTGAATTGTAAGTTTGTAAATGCTAAATAAAGCAGAATGAATACTAAACTAATTAATAAAAAATAATACGCTGGAGAAGCAACCAATTTAAAATATTTGTCACAGAACAGAACAGTTCAAAACAACTTCAAAGGGGATCATCTTGTTGCTACTGAATTGAAAAAAAAAAAATTTGGCTTCAGCTTTGGCCTACTACTCTTATCCTTCCTTCCTCTAATAAAATTTCAAATAAAAATGAAAAAAAAAAATTGCTGTGCACGTGCAGTGTGCAGTACATGCAGCATTGGCAGCTGCGTTTGCTTTCCTCTATAAACTCAAGATATTACTTACATCATTAGTCATGATACGTGCTTATAATTTTGATCACAAATAAATCAATCTAGAACAAAAATCAACAAAATGGAGAGCCGTGTACGCGTACAACCGAGCAGCAGCGATTTCAGCTGATTATCATCTCTCTGCAGCAGCCAATATGAAATAACACCATTAACTTTACGACAAGCATGAAAACCAAATGTGGAACTTAAGTTTCGAGTACCTCTGTAGAACCTTGATCTTCTATTTGCATGACGGATGGTATTTGCATTCCTTTGAAGAATTTCATCAATTTTCTGAGATTCTGATAATAGTGGACCTGAAAATTTAACTTTTCCTTGCTCCTGCTGCCCCTAACAAATTGTGAGGGAAAAATGAAAAAAAAAAAAGGTTACGGTCATGATAAAAATTTATTTGGGTCATCCTGAGACTACTTGCTATAACTTACCGGACCATTTCCGCGACCGATCCCCACTTCTTCTTTATCACAAGTTTCCGTCAAATAATCCTGCACATTCAAAGACTGTGCCCTGCTGTGAATTGGTTTGGTGGCATCCATCGACGCATGGAAGCCTCAAACAAGTCTTTCTCCTTAGACTTCACGTGGATCACCATCATCTTTGTTAAATTAGACGTATTGTCTTCAAAGCCGAGGCCTGATGTATCAAATGTACTGGTGTGACTTCTTAACGACAGCGAGGCTGCAACTTCCTCTTGTTGGTTTTCGCTTGGGCAAAGCCGCTTGATGCGGAGATTTGTGTTGGAACTGTGAAGACGGTGTCCCCGTGTGATGCATGCGATGTAGATGTAGCTCGAGATGTCTCTGATATTGTATCAAACGTTGGATTTCGTGGCTCTCTACCTACAGCGCTTCCTCTTCCCTTATATGTACGTGAAGTATTATTGTCGTTATTGTTATTTTTCCTATCGACAAAATGAGCCTCGTCTTCCAGTTCCTACAAAAAAAGAACAAACACAAGTTAGGCTAACCCTTCTTCTGTTCTACATGATTTATGTACAGAACAAGAGAGGGAGAGAACTCTTTTGCAGCCACCTTACTACTATAACTGTTTGGCTCTTGCAGTTGCAGGGTTTGACGAGCTCTTCTCTGTCTTTTGGACGAAGCTGGCTCCCGCATCCTAGCACGGACCTTTCTCCTAAACATAAAATGACAATTACATCAGAAATGTTGGTAACCTAGAATACATAATTGCATAGTACCCAATATATACATGCTGATGCTATTCACCTCCGTGCTTCATCTCGTTGTTTGGCATCAATTTCCTTTTAGGTGGATACTTTGGCAAGCTTGAGGGATCGCAAGCATAGGGTTGTGTAGTAAAATACTGAAGGATTAGACAGACAAGTTAGAAATCTAAAGCCCGCTGCCTAAGATGATTTGAGCATCCAACTTGAGAAACTCACTCAAATCTTCCGTTAAGTGTTACCTCACACATAAGGAGAGACGAGGCAGTCCCACGTTTGTATGGTTCTATGGAAAGGCAAGTGTCTATCAAGTCCACAGCAGTTGGCGTAAAATCTTTACACCTCTCTCGAAGACAACCTTCATAAGGATTTTGGGGTTTAAACATATCCCCATGAGGAAGCTTAGACTTTTTCCAGTACTCTTCGGGTGGAGAACCACAAAGCTTAAAAATTTTGTGCAATTGTTCAACCTGCAAATTGATAGCCACATAAGTAACATTTTAAAGTAGGCCAGTGATTTAGAACTATAATAGCACAATCACCTCGGTCCTCCCTTTAAGGATAGGCTTTCCAATCAGAAGTTCCGCAAATACACAGCCAACACTCCACAGATCCACCGATACATTATAGTTAGTTGACCCCATTAGAAGTTCGGGGGGACGATACCATAAAGTCACTACACGGCTTGTTAGTTTTGCTTGTTCTTTGAGGTAAGAATGTTTGCTAATCCAAAATCCCCAGTTTCAAAATTCCTTCGTTGTTGACCAAAATGTTAGATGCTTTAATGTCACGATGCATTATACCTCGCAAGTGACAGTGCTCTACTCCATGTAGTAGTTGCCTCATGTAGCATTTACCTACGCATAAATTTAAGCAAACTATAGAAACCAATGCCGCATACACATATTACCTTTGAACAAACTCAGAAAAAAAAATCAAAAGCCAAAAATGCCGGTGGCTCGCTAAACTTTATGTCGTTGCAAGATTATAGTCCAGCAAGATCGTGTTACATGTACTCGAAAACAAAGTATATGTTATTCGACAAACTTGATGTAATAACCTCCAATTTAATGATGTTGGGATGATCAAGCCTGCGGAGAATCATTATCTCTCGTGCCATAAACCTAATGCTCTCAGGTTGAAAGTTGTCAAACCGCACCTTCTTCAAACAACCATCTTCCCCGTTACTTCACGTGCTCGAAATACACTGCTGTATGTACCTTGTCCAATCTACACAACACAAAAAAGGTCAAAATGAAGCCTCGTCAGCAATTGTGAATCAAATGGGACCAATGGAACACCAATTTTGACATAAACTAAAACTAAGAGACAAAATCATCGTCGTAGGACTTCTTTCTGTGTCAATTGTAACCTTAGTTCATCAATAAAAATAAATGTTCGGGGGACTTTTAACAGAAATGTCGAACCTGCGCTGTTACGATGTTAAGTTTTAACAAAAATGTGTATAATGGCTCAAATATGAACTTCTTCTCAATCACGCTTCTAGAAACAACTGAAAGAACAAAACCAATAAACCAAAAATCTTTCATACCTTCTCCAATTTCTCAAAAGATTCAGCACGCATAGGCACCAAACCATAAACAGCTTCTCCAGCGGCAGTGAGGCCAAAACAGGCCAACCAGCGGCAATCTGTTCAGCATCAACATGCCTAAGAGACAACCCCAATTTAATGCTAAAAGCATTACTCTTCTTGTTAGAACTCCCTTTCTTCAATTTCTTCAACTCCCGGCTTCCCTTTGGCTTATCCTCCGATCTCTCCCCTTCTTTGGAACCAAAATCAAGAGCCCCAGATGGATTCTTGGATGAAAAAACATAATTCAAATTCAATGTTGCATTTTCTGAAGCCCTTGTTTTTGAAACAGAGGCTTCAAAAACGGGGGAGCCAGCCGCCTTCGCCGCCTTTTTCGAGCTAACGCAACCCATAAATCACCCAAATCCCGAAACTGAGACTGCCCAGATCGGGAGATGGATCCAGAACGGGGATTCACCCCTCACATTAGGACGAATGGGTCGCCATTAGGTCCGAAAAAACGAGAAGCACTAAAAAAAATAGAGTTATAGAAAAAAAAAAAAAAAAAGACAGAGCAAGTTCTGTTTTTTCTGTTTTGTATCTATGTTTTTGGCTGTGAGTTGCGAGATTTGCGGAGGATGTTTTTGTAACAAAACAGACCTGAAAATAGAGAGAGACACTGAGAGAATTGGGGGTCCCAATTGGAACGTCTTTCTGTTTGTTGTTTGCTGTCTTCAGGGTTTCTTGGTTCTGCAAAAGATGAAAATGTGACTGTTAACAGAATTTCTGTTATTATCATTTTCTTGTTATGTTAGTTGATTTTGGTGCCAAAGAGTTCAGTGGACCTTGTGGCGGTTGCATTGCATTGCATATTTGCATGCAGCGATACGACACCGTTTCTTGACGAATCTTAGATTGGTCATTACTTATTTGACAGTGATTACTGACTAGACTTATTATTACTAATCATCATCGTCAACTACTTAATTAGGTGGTCTTACTTTTAGATTAATTGTTATTTCATTGACAAGGGGTCTTGTTTTTTCTTGATCGGTCAATAAAAATCAATAATCCCATTAACGTGAGCAGGGGGTCGAAGTTCCTGTGTATATTATAAGTAGGGGTTATTTTTTCAAATGTATATTTATGTTTTGCAAAACTTTTTCTTTCTTCGGATAGCCATGGAACATCTTATGTAGTTTGAGTAAATTTCAGCGATGTTGTTAAGTGTATATATATATATATATATATATTTGTTGAAACCTATATATTTACAATTAGAAATTTATTCAATTTAACGTAAATTTACTCTATTGCTGAGAGGAGAATATAAGTCCTTGATTGCAGGCGTTATTCTCTCTCATTTTTATTGAGAGGATGAGCTACCATTGGGCTATAATCTAGGTAATGTTAAAAAGAAAAAAAAAATGGCTCAATGAATTTCTATTTTTATTCTCTATCGTTTTGTTCGTGGTGTGTTAGACCCAATCTCTCCAATAGTATTTATTTTGATAATATAAATTTGAAATAAATTGCAATTCGAGTTTTCCAGGTTAATGTGGCAAGAAATGTACATTATAATTAATATATTTAAAAGTATAAATTTTGATTTATTCTCTCGTAAATTAATTATCTTCAAATCACTCTTTCAAATTTTGAAAACTTTATTTTAGGTCTCATTTTTATTGAGGTGACAAAAAAAAAAAGAGAAATTAAACCCACCCCTATCTAAAATTTATCCTCTTATTTTTAAAAAACCACAAATTATAGAAGGGGGGTTATTGTAAATTTACCCTATCTAAAATTTATCTAGAATCTATTAAAAGAAAGATTGAAATTATAGCCACAAAAAGAAAAAGAAGAAAAAATGAAGTTGACAGCTAACTGAAATGTAGTTATAACTAACAAACTGTTGAGAGACAACTAGGATTGGGAAGAAATGGATGGTGTTTAACAACAGTAAATGAAAAGGCAAAGCTTTTACTGTTTGGGTCAATGAAATAAGAGCTGATATTTATGTTAAACCTATGATAATGTTTTTTGTTGCTTCTCAAACGATAGACATTTTTCTTAAAGACGTCCCCAGGTCAAGATGAGAAAGTAACCACTAACCAGCAGCTAAGCTTGAAAGTTGAAAATCCAAGTCCTATAAAGTGAATAAAAGCATTGTCCTTTCACATCAAAAATAGATGCCAATGTTAAATTAATCTTTATCATTCCAAAGCACATTTGTACAAAATTAAGCTCTTTTAGCCTAACACACACAGTTAATATTGTGTGTTTGAATCTCCCACCTTAGACAAGATACAAAATTTATCTATGCATATCAAGATGAATTCCATAGTTTCCCCCGCCAACATTTTTGCAATCAACATGCAAAGGGCTGTTATTTATCAGGCTAAAACAACATACACATTTCCAATCTTTCATGGAAAATCTACCGTCTAATGAGAAAAATCAGACATGATATTAATTGCGAATCCAAATGTACAAAAGCAGGTTGTCTTGGAAGGGCAACTTGGCAGCTAGAAACGCATATGGGAATCCAATATCAGCCAAAGGCCATGATCTTCCATATGATTCTTTTTCACCTTGCTCCCTGTTAATTTGCCGTCACCAGCTTCTTAACAGGCGTAGTGATTACTTAACTGATTTTGGCAGAAGATTTTACACTATGATTTGCTCTTCCTTTAGCCGGAGAAGCACTGGTCTTTGGTCATCATGTCCGAAATCCATGTCTTTAAGTAAGGGGTGCTTCTCAGTCACCACTTTGTTTGGTTTTAGCCGTGGTGGTGCACAATGGCTGCCATTTTTTGCTGCTGGGACATCATGATTATGTTTCCCCTCATATGTAGTTACGACAGCTTTGGGGTCTGTTGGAGCTCTCTCAACATGCTTCTGAACATTGCATCGGGATTAGTGCATTTGTAGTAGCTCCTGTAGATGAATATGTTCACACATCAGAACAGTTTCCATCCATTAATAGAACAAATGGGTGATAGTACCAGTGGCATGAAAATTTTAAGGAAACAAAAACATGTAAACAAATAAAAAGATTCAAAATACCATTAAAAAAAAAAGTAGAAGACCAAAAGAGAAAATAAGTGAGGTGCGAAGAAAAACAATTAGTTACCCTAAAGAAATAGGAAGCAAATGTAAAATGACTACGTTACATGAAATGTATGCGATACTAATTAGCAATTTCAATTATCTTGCTGGATGGCATTCTGAGTGATTAGTTGCAGATCCATTACACTTATGTGTATGATCTATTTCTGGACCATCATAAGAGATAAAGTTAGTCTCTTGGACCTGCATAATAGAATTTGCAAGCTTTTGATGATTATCTGGTTGAGCAAATGGACAGTAAACATAGCCCATGTATATTTCTTTTTCTCATCGAATCTATGATTAAAATCAAATCTCATAAAGGAAGTACAAGAGTTACAAGCTCACAAATTAAGAGATGCAATTGGGTAAAAGTGGCAGTTTCATGGCCAAAATTATAGCATGGTGATCCACTGAATTTTATCGTTTCGTGACCTCTAAATCCATGGAACGGCATAAATATCACAGGTACCAACATCATCAAACAGTTTTTCTATAGACAGATGGTAAACTGTTTCAGACAATCATTTGGTTCTATCATAGGCCTTCACCCAGCAATCTGGAGTCCGTCTCAATCCTTAAACCTTTGATATACATGTAACTTACTTCTATCTGTTAAATTAACAGCCGTAAAACTGGAACTTTTTCTTGGGGGGGGGAGTGCCTTATGACCTCTATTTCAACACTTTCCAAGAATCCACCGGCATAAAGTGAACGATTAGAACAAGATTCCAAGAAATAGATAAGTAACCAAATTAATACCTTGGATGGGGGTTCCCTTTGACCACTTTCTGTCCATACTTACGCCACCTGTAGCCATCATCTAAAAGATCAACTTCACTTCTTGTCTGCACAATGATCTTTGGCTCTGTGACTGTCTTTTGAGACAACACTACCTCTGATTCTACAGCGATGTTCCTGGTTTTGAAGACAAACAAACTCAAAATTTGGAAGAATAAAGGACAGCATCTACATGAATATATACAATACTTTTTTGAAACTTGCCTTCTCTTAGTGTTTGGCTCATCATCATCTCCCTCTTTTCTATTCTCTGCATCATCTAGCTCCTCACTGTCACTTGAGTCAGCAAGATGTATGGGGGCTGCTTGAGCAGATTCCTGATTACTTCCTAGAACAGAACTAGCATATAGAGTTTGACCTTGCAAAACAGGATTAGCCTGAGAATTATTATTTTCATTTGCATCACTGCTATCTTTCGCACGTTTACTGAGTTGAGGCTTTTCATGGTTGTGCTCGTTTTTGTAGATAATCTGAGTTATTTGGGCACTAGAAGAACGCTCAACTTTCTTTTTGACAGGGCAATTTACATGTGTACATTTGTAGTAGCTTCGAGGATATTCGTTGCCCTTAATTGGCTTCTGCCCATATTTACGCCAGTTGTAGCCATCATCAGCGGGTTTATCTACAGCAGAAGGATGCATATGTTTCCCATCAGAATGAGAGACCTCCAGTGGTTCCATCATAGAACTTTGAGGGGCTGAGTTTGAATGTGGCATCTGCTGTTGAGAAGGTTCATTGGGAGTGACTGATAGATTACAAGTCAATGACTCTTCTGGAGCTGATAACAATGAAGGTTGATATTCAGCTTGCATGTGCATACTAGATTGAGCTAGGAAAGCTTGAGCTGTAACTGTAGCCAACGCCTGCTGGTGGGACATTCCAAATGGGCTCTGTATGGATTTGAAGATACAAACACATGAATGACTGATACAAAGACAAGCAGCTGCTGTGTATCAGTATTGATACAGGAGGAAAGTATGGTCCATTAGCACCCACTATTCACACATTAGCCATTGCGGTCATATTGCTCTTTGTGTATCTAATCTCATTAACAAATCTACAAATTTATGCTTCAAATCCTGGGGAGCCAATATCAAAGTACTTGCTTATTAGAATTAAGGCATTGTGATTCAAGATGGTTTCCAAATTCCATCATTCACACATCTAATTTTCCAAACCATCAAGCAAGCAACTTCAAAGCAATACATAATCATCATAGAATAAGAAATTCAAGAAACCCAATCTTTAGACAAATCATTGACTCTAAAACGAACCAAACAACGTAGTTTTTCAAGCCACCATGATGTTTCCTCACAAAATATTACCCTCTATCTCTAACGAAATCCAGAACCATCTAAATCATAATAACTCCATTTTCAGCTTAAAAAACAGCAAACAAAAGAACCCGAGAAGGCAAAAACAAAAAAGCAACACAAAAACTTATCAAATGATTACCTGAGGTGAAAAGAAGCCAGGTGAATTAAGCAACCCAGAAGGGCTTAACCCAGGAGGAACAGTAAACAATGGAGACCTTGCAATCATCAAACTTGTTGGCCTATTCTCTTTAAAACCATAACTCTTGTCGTCCTCATCTCCATCCCCATCTTTACTGTAATCAACCAAAAAGCTCTGAGCTTGCTTAGATGCCAATGGAGAAGCCATGGCTCCAGCAAGAAGCTGAGAGAAAGATTGATTGTTCAAGTCCTCAGCAAAGAAGCTAGACACCAGAGTCATGGGTCCAGGGCTCAAACCAGACCCATATAAAGACTCCATTGAAGGACGAGGAGGGAGAATAATTGTTGGGCGCTTCTTCTTTGTTAAGTCCTCTTTCCCACTTGCCATTTCAATAAAATAAAAGGTCTGAGCTTTGGCCTTTGTGCACAAAGTTGGTTTATTCAGAAACAAAACTTGAATGTGTGGTAATAGGCTTCTTTCTTTCCTCCTTTGGTTAATGTTTATCTGCGGTTAGTTGATGGTAGTTTCATACTCATCTTGAAACCAAGTCCATGGAGTGGCCAATCAAAAAGGCCAAAAAAAAAAAAAAGTCCATGGAGTGGAGCAATAACTGAAAATGACATCATTTTATTTATTTATTCAAAAGTAAATTAAAAATACAAAGTATTTTATTTTTTATTTCTATTTTCTTGTACGGCTCTTAATTAAGCAAGTTAATAATAAAATTTGTGGTAATACTTATCTTTCTTTTTTGGGTAACATTGAAGTTATGACAGTGGCTTTCATTTATTTCTTTAGCTCAGAGTCAATGATAAAAGTTGTGAAATTTTATATATCAACCAGTGTAATTAAACAAATTTATAAAATAATGCATGAAACAGACCCCAGTAACATGCCAAGTGGATAAAGTGGAGCCAAACACGGTGTGTATGTCTTTATCCACTCTCCCCCCCCCCCCCCCTCACTTATATGCCCGTCCAGACCGGCAAAGCCATAAAGTACGAGAACGACCTTCAAACCCCCCCCCCCCTCCCAAAAAGTGATTTTTCTTTTTAATTTCTTTTGTTTGTTTAGCCATTAGCATGATGAGTCATGACATAACATAATATATTTCAAGTTATGAGTTACAAAAAACTTCTTCAAATAATCAAACATTGAGAGCAGAGGCTGAGCTTTAATCACAATCACAAAGCTACTGTACTTTTTAACGTAACTAGAAATATATGTCACCCCGTTGAGACCTACCATACCAATCAACTAACACAAATTCTTTAAAGAGACCTTGAATTATATTTTTTTCTTCACTTCAAATCGTTGTTTATATTCCGACTTTTCTAAATCTTCCATCACTGTCTCTCGAAGTCCTTGTAATATTTTAGTTTTCTTTATTAAATAATTTGATGTCTTTATAAATTATAAGTTACCAAGATTGCCTTCGCTGGCTGTGGTTGTTGTGGGCCAATTGCGACTATTTACATTTATTCAGTTTTGATGCCCAGATTCAAAGAACACGTGATCAAATGGGAAATGAATCTGATGAATTTGCTCAAATGGCTAGTGACACAATAAGAAATTGATGGAACCCACGACCCAGTCCCACCGAGGAAAGGCAAAACTGCAGTCTCTTATCTCACTGTGTTTATATGGCGGCTTCGTACCGTCTCCTTAAAGACAAAATTTATTATGACTATGATTAAGATGAACGACCCTTTTTAGCCTAGGTCCCACCAGAGACATCAGCTTCCGCTGCCTCTCATCATCATCCATCCACCGTTTGATTGGCACGATTGTGACGGGTGTCAACTCACGCAACATTCAAGCATCAGCTGTGGCCAGCCTCTGCCTGTGGACACTCACACCCTGATGATTCAATGGGATCATGTTCAGCTTCGCTCAATTACTTAAATATTATTTGAATACGTACATATTTTTAATTATAGTTCGGTTATATTGGATTTGTTATACGGTAGAATATTAATGATGATTGTATGATCATAAAAATAAAAAAAAATTATATTTATTACTATGATCTAACGATCATCGTCAGTACTTTATAATGGAACAGCTTCACTATAACCATCACCTTTTAATTATTAGGTATAACTCTTATATCAAATGCAAGTTACATGTATTGTAATTCAACCAAACAATAGTCCCGGCCATAAATTTGACATTTATTTAGTTTTTATTTTTCACAAAAATAGATCCCAAGTATATTAAAAACAAAAATGCAGGGATAAGCTAGAGAGAGACTCTCACTGGCTAACTAGCCATAGATATGGGTTTCAATCAAGTTGAATTGTGTTAATGTCAGAAATGAAGAAACGTGGTACCAAACTTCAGCAAGTTGACAATTCTTTTAATCAAGTTGGGAGGTTGGTCACTCTTATTCCATTGTCAAATTCTCGGTTCACTATCCATTTCATCAGGTAGGGGCCACCATATTATCCATGTGTGGTAGTGTTACAGATTGTCATGCATGGATCTGTGAGTGAGTGACAACGAGAAAGACTTAACCAAAAATAGGAAGGATTGTGATGCACGTGCCACATGGGGTTTATGGTAGCATCTCTCCGTTTCATTTCATCTGGGCTTCAACTCAATTTCACAATCACAATTAGTCTAACAAATTCATTACCTCCCAACTCAATCAACTAATGACGGTACATCAGAAGTGATTTTACTAAACTGAATAAGGCATAGCTACAATGAAATGAAAGTAGGAGAAATTCACAATTTGATCTCGGAAAAATAAGTTGATGACACAGCTAAGCCTTCAACATCATAAGTTCGAACCAATCTCTGTCTCTTACAAGGGGTCTCAACCCAGCCGAACTCCAAATGGAATGACTTGAATTCTGCAACGCTCTTTGCAATATCACAAGGACATCCCATGTACATGCCTCCTGGCAAAAATGTAAATTGGTATGCGCCCTCAAAGGTTACCAAGTTGCCCGACATGGTACCCGTCCAATGCACATTAGTTGTAACCTCTTGCCCATCAGATGTATTAGATGTTGAATTAATATCCTGAATATATTTCAAGGAAGACAAATGGAACTCAGATTTTTAAGTTAAATAAACCAAACGAACATGTAGGTAGTAAATATTTATGCTTTATACCAATTAAGAATGCACATTAGTTTTAACCTCTGTTAAAAGTTTACCATTGGTCAAATTAATGGTAGTAGGCTCTCTACAACATTCCACTTCAATGAATTTTTGGTGGTTGATGGTTAGTTCAAGCATATTGATAGATTTACCTGGATTAGCTGACCTTTGTCATCCATTTCGAGTAAAGCAACTGAGTCAGCTTCAGCAATTGTTGCTCCATAAACTCCACTGCGCTTTGTTATAGAATGACCTTTCCATTTACCAAGAAACGGTAAAATCCTGTCTTTGTTGTCCTGAAACCAATGACAGAAATCAGGTGTCATGCAAGATTGCCCACTGTGGTTTCATTTCAAACAAGTTGTTAATACTACGAAGTTCTAATGGTTAACTTTATATTAGTTTTGGGACTTACCCCTACATTTTCAAGAAAAGGAGGAAAAAGCACCCTGCCATCTCTATCCTCTAGGAAGATAAGAAGCATTTCCAAAATGCCTTTAGGGTCCATGATATGAAATGCTCTTACTCGCCTATCTTTCTCCTGTGAATATAGGCAATTCTCACATACAATAGCAGGTTGTCGAGAGGGAAGCTTAAGATTTCTGCAGATTAAAACAAAGTTGTAAAAAAAAGGCAAGTAATAGCATTGTTGAAGAACTTATAAAAATTAAGATAAATTGCATAAACGCATACCATGCAGACCAACATAAAGCAGGAAAAAATTCTTAATCGCACAATAGATAATAATAAAAACATGGGCCAAGCATGAATTCAGATTCTAATGGAACCAAGGAATTCTTTTCCCTTGTATACAGGGGCACAAAGTTTACAACCCAAATGCTATTGAAACTATGATTGTGTTGGTTTCAGTGAATTCCTAGACCACAAAAATCTCATATCCATTAACATATGATGTCTGGAAATCGAAAAATCAAGATTATCGAAACCGTGTTCATGGACAAAAGCTGATCATTGCCATATTTTAGATACAGTTCCCCACAATCAGACTGCACTCATGTCCATGAACTAATAAGTACTAAAATGATGTTGCTTAGAAATCAGGGGAAACCTCCTCTGGCTGTACATATGGGAAAACACCCAAAGACAAAGGAGAAATCTGAGGAACTAGCTAGACAGGCAAATTGGCTTAAGAAGGAGTTTTGACCTTCGCTAGAAGAAAGAAGAAACAAGAGAATAACAGTTCTGCAAGTGCATCACCACCATATAGGATGACTATCTATGAGTTAGGAAATCACACTTGAGTTGTATAGTACGTGATCATATGGTGGTTGGTGCCATATAGGTAGGACAAATTGACCGTGAATGACTTGGCAAGAACATACATATATCTATTGATGAGCAAGAGTAAATGAATGCATTAATCTGACTCCTCATTCTATAGATTATGGAAGTCTAAGCAACAAAAAAATAAAGCCTTCTAGACTGAGGAAGACTGACTTGGGTGATTCTTCTCCGGTGTCGTCTTCCCCCAACACTCCTTGCCTTAAAACAGTTTCTAACATGCCAGCAGTCTGATACCTCAAAGAAAATGCCCTCTCGTCGGGAAAAAAGCCAATCTGCAGACTAATCATAATGGACATTGATGAGAAAACAAAGACATTCATGAGAAAACAAACAGGATCATTAAAGCAAAGGTATAAATCTGCCAAGATTGTACTAAAAATAGAACAAAGATAACCACCTGCTGATATTTGTCCACAGTGAACATGTTGGTTTCTTTGATTTTGTATTCAGCCCATTCCGGTTCTTCCTCTTCATATCCAGGAATTGAAGTGCTTGATGGAGGTTGTTTAATGTATAATCTACAAAGTACAACTGGATTTAAGCCGCAAAGAAAAAAGAAAAAAGAAAAAGCACAAGATAATATAATCTCAAAACCACAGCATTCATCTAATGAATTAAATGAGAAATTTTATTGTCTCAATAACAAAGCATAACACAATTGAAGTTGTCATGATAAACGTTCAACAGAAAAATTTATTGTGAATCATATTTTCATATTCAGATGGAAATTGATGACCAAGAATAAGTGGGATTAAAATTGTCAAAAAAATAAGTAAAATTGAAATCTGCAAGTGAGTGAGTAGAAATAACAGTTACGTTTGAATGAGACTGATGAGTTCATCTTCTCCATAAGTGCTGACAGCAAGCTTTGTACTCACTTTTTGCATCAAATTCCCATGACCATCAAATTGCTACAAAAATCAAATCAAATCCCACAACGCATCACTTAGCAGCACTGTACTCTACTTTACTTTAAAATAAAATATAGTAATAATAATAATAATAATTGCAGCGAGAGTGATGGGAGATGTACGTGGAAAGAGCCGGACCAGTTGCCTTTGTTGAGATCAAAAAAGCGGTTGAGATTATCGATGCTCATCATCGACTCTTCCTCCTTCATCTGTTCCGCTGCTGTTGCTGACGAGGAATTCTTGACCCTGACCCGGGTGGTGCGGGGTAACGGGCTTGGGTTGGAGCGATTTGGCGGGAAAGTTGAGGTTCTGTTATGATTTGGCGGTTGTTTGGTAATGGGATTGGAAGGAAGGAAGAAGGAGAGTGTGTGACAATTGAAAACCCACGACGCCATGCCCAGCGTCAAATGTCAATTGAAAGAAATAAAGTTGAGGTTCTGTATGCGATTCTGAATATCTTCTTAATCTTATCTCCTTCTCGTCTGTCGTCTGTCTTAGTCCATGGTATTTACTGAAGGCGTTAACAGACCGCGTGTGCGACATACCGTTTGTTTCCTTTACTGCTAGACGACCTGTCATTTACAGCTTGCGACACATACTAGTTTACTACTATCGCTATTCACCCGCTTGGGTTAGATTAAATTAAATTAAATTATTCTTTCAAATTTCGACATTGGGATGATGAAGAAGATCAATGTTCCGTTGGTTTTGATATAAGAGATACCAGTGTCACGGCCTACTTAAATTTACTGAAAATGTGGATTAAATTGATGCGTATGGGTATACTTAGAAAAATGTATGCCCAACAGTAGAATGCACTTAGCAGATAAGCCGTTTTATACAACTAACTAGCCATGGTGAGTTTAGCAATCAACGAAACCCGGCCCAAATTCTATAATTTTCTACAATTGTAAATAACCTAGAAGTTTCTACACTTTTAAGTTCTAACCCCTACCTATATATTTAGGTAAGTTGCACCCACTTACTAGGAAGATTCATGAGCTAGCACCCAACTCTATAAATAGGGGTGAGCTCTCACCATTTGCACAACACACACCACACAAACACCACCGGTATGCACACTCAGCACACAAGCCACTCTAGCTCTCTTGTAAAAAGTTCTCTTGTATTTACTCTTTTATGAGTAATAAAATTATATTTAATCATATTACTCTTTCTTCTCTCTAGCATTATCGCAAGCATTCTTGTTTGATTAGTTTGAAAAGTTCATTAAACTTACTTAGTAACTTTTGTGCTAAAAATTGTATAAGTGCCGCACGAGGTGTTGTGCATTATACTTATCGCGTGACACGAAGCTGGCTAGAATAGAAGCTGCAGTATATATTTTTTGTCTCCCTTAATTGCGTAATAAATACATTTAGCATTATAAAGGATTAAAGATAAATTTTATTAACCAAAGTTGGTTTATGTGAGTGATTCGGCACTCTCACTCCTTAAGAAAGGTCAGAGGTTCAAGTCTCACTCTCGTATAGAGTCATTTTAAACTTTAAGCTTTAGATCCGGTCAGATTGTGAATCTGAATTTAAAAATCTGCTCCTACGGTTATGCTCAGGATCACCGTGTTTCAATAATAATCATCAACGTAGGAGATACCTCCTACGTTGATGATTCATCTCATTATTATTCAATTTGATTTCATTCCAAATTTCCTTTTCTTATTCATTAAACAGAAGAACTTTTTATTTATTATTATTTTTTAAAAAGGAACTCATATGCACGTAGAAAAGCCAATTTCCACAATTCCTAATTTTTTTGCCAAATCAATATTGTCTATGCATATCATAATACATTTTAATGTTCCACTACAGAAAAGTAGCCACCCAAGCTAGATACATATAGTACTGTATAGATACTTAAAGCACGCTCCATGTCAAAGAAATTGAAGCTGCGACCATTACTAGAGCCATAATCCGGCTGCCGGTACTCGACGGAGAGCCGTTTCTCGCCTGAACCGGAGCCGGGGTCGGCGCGGTTTCTTGAACAAAAATGGCAGCTTTGAGACCACCCCAACAGAAGCCTCGACCACTGAGGAAGTAGTAAGGCCTTGGCTCAGTGAGCTGAAACACATCTCTCCCGCCTTTTGTTATATTCTTGATGAATCCTTGATCATTGCAGCTCTCATAACTTGTTTTGTTCACCTCCAACACATTGTACATGTTCTTGTCAAAGTTGAAAACTTGTAAAACAAAAAATAATAATAAATAAATAAATAAATATCTAAGTGCACAAATTAGGATGAAACTTCATCATTTGTACGTGACTCTGAATTTATTATGTGCATATAATCAATTATTTTAATGACATTTTGTATCTTACCACCGAAGAGATAAAATTAAAATCAGTTTCTTCTTGATCTGGTATCTTAAATTCATGTTTGGTTAAAAGAAATAAGAGAAAAGAAAAGGGACAAAAACAGAGAGAGAGAGAGAATTAAAAAAAAAAAAGATTTAATATCAATTTCATTATTTGACTTGACAAAAAATTTATTTATTCATATCTCCCCTTCTTTTATTTCTTAAAACTAAAACATATATGCCATAAAGTTTTTTCATGACTTAAAAGATTACTAGAAAAAAAAAAAAGAATCATAATTTTCTTCAAATTGGGCACGCATGCATACAATCAAAATTTCCTATGAGTTACAGCAATAGTTAAGGGGAAAATTTTTGCATTAAGTATAAAGAATACGTAGATAAGAATGAATTAAGATGGCTTTTCACGATGTCACAATTGCCCAAATTAAAACTGCAATTTACAGCTAAGATTGCATAGAGAAACAAATAATTACTAAAAATAAGAAAGATTAGCTGGCAGAGTTAGAAAAAGAAAAAAGAAAAAAGAAAAAAGAATCATAGATCATTATGATTGTTAAAGAAATTCAATTTTCCAATTTTCTTTCAGTACGTAAAGCACAAACTTGATTGATTGTCAAAAGCCTATGATTATGAAGAAAAGAAACAGAAAGAGAGAGAGAGAGAGAGAGAATACTAAGCCAATCGTTGACGTAAAAAGATTCATGGCTAGACCATTCAGTGAAGTTAACACTGGGAGTCCATCCCAATTTTCCTCCCACTCGATGCAAAGTGCCGGTGCCCGAAACACACCCCATCATCATGCTAATCATCATCATCTTTGTGATCAAACCCCTAATTTTGCTGCACATAACCTCCATTGGTTTCACTTTCAGTACTGACCTCATCTCACCCTTTAATTCCCTCTATCTTGACTATTGAGCTACCTCTGGTGGTTGTGAAAGTATTAAAGGGTTTTTAGCTTAAATTAGCCAACCAAAAAGAAAAAAAAAAAAAAGACTGTAAGATTTATTACTTAGCGTAACGACAATGGAGTTGTTTCTTCATGCCATGTATAGCATGAAAATTATGATCTATGAGTTGGCGAAAGGATACCACGCCTAATTTAGCAGTAACGTTCAATTTTGTTGTACCAATCAAACCCCCCACCTTTTTTGGATTTTTGTTTTTTTTTTTTTTGTTCTTTTCTTTTTTATCACATGATTACCGAGCATGTGTTGATAAATAATAAGAAGTTTGAGAGTACTTTTGTCGTCCCGTTCAATACAACGAAATTATTTAACATAAATATCAGCTAATATAAATTATGCCGTTCAATATACCAAAATCAATCCGAGGCAGTCAAAGATGACATTTGCAGATTTTATCATATGATTTGTTGAAAGATTATACAATAAGAGATATTATAAGCTTCATTTATTTTAGCATCAACAAACCTACAATACTTACCCATCTTTACGAGATAAAGCTTCCCTTAGCAAATTAATAAAATTATTAACCATACTAAAAACTTTTGGGTGCTCCTGGAGCATAGGATATATTGCTCTTTTTCATTCTCTCCTTATCATGTATGCTTCATATGTGCGTGCATGCACACATGAAAAATAACAAATAGATAAAAGAACCATGAAACATTGCTCCAATAGTAGATGATTATGATGAACAGGCACAGCGGTCCTTATATAATTAATTAATGGCCCATTTTATAAAGAAAAGGTGGCGTGGCATACAGCATGTTACATACCACTAAGAAATTCAAAAGCATTTCCCCAAATCATGCATTCAATTTCTCCAATAAATAAAAGAAAATCTTAGTCTCTTTGTCAACAAATCCAACAACCACAACACTACATTTCAAATTCGAACACCAAACACTACCTTCACTAATTCACGACCCAACCCAAAATAGTTTGCCCCAGTAAGAAAATTTTCCCCCCGAAAAAATAAGTGGAAGAGGACTCAATTCCTTTCACAAATAGATTTAAGGAATGTCTAAGGAGATTCTGATTATCCTTATAAATAATTCTAAGCTTGACATTGTTACCAGAACCGGACGAATGCATCCCAGACAGCACCAATGGCAAAAACTGCTGGCAAAACAAGCTGGCCTCTGTAGAGAGTACTTGGTGTGCCGCTCTTTTCTTTAATAGGGGAAGCCGAGGGAGGAGGCGGGTTCTCAACACGGACAGCTAACTTCATGCCACCATAGCAGAAGCCCTTTCCGCTGATGAAGTAGTAATGCCGGATCACATTCAGAGGAACCACATCTCTTCCTGCTCCTGTGGTCCAGTTGTGAAGGGGATGATCAGAGTTGCATGATTCGTAGTCTGTTTTGTTCACCTCTAGCACGTTCATCTGGTTCCTGTCATACACAAAGACTGGGGAAAAACAGAGTAACCAAGTGGCAATATATCAAATATATTATGCAAAGTGAATTCTTAAAATTGGTGGAAACAGAATGATCAATTGATGCATTAGCACAAAGTGAATGCTGTACAAGAGTTCACATAATAAGTCAATGATACTCATGTTTTATAGTATCGATTAATTCAGCTGAAAAAAAAAAAAACAAGCATGTTACCCAATTTTAAAAAGATACCGAATGCATGAACAATAAAGTTGCCAGTTTGGGGAAAGGATGAATAACTAAATTGTTATGGTTCACGAAACAAATACCAAAAGAGAAAACAAAACCTTTTCAAAGAACGGAAACAGAAATTCAAAACCATTTTTTCAACTAACAGAAACCGGCAACACAAGAAAGGTGAGTAAGAAGAGAGAATTCATCTCCACAGCGAAACGAACTGAGAGCATCAAGCAAAATCTCCCAATCTTGGTAAACCATAATTGCAGAGAAAACAAATGAAAGGAGAAATCAAATCCGAACAAGCACTCACAACAGCTTCTTACATATCTACTTTTCCCACTTTCTCAAGTTTTGCCATTAGCCCTCAATGTCTCGATGGAAGAAGTAGTTCCACATATATCGACAAACAATTAAAGATCTCAATATTTACAATCCACGACCAAGTTGTTATTTTTAACACAAACATAGCTACCCTACTGACAAAATCATTGGAAATCAACCGTTTTCTTCTTCAATGCCAACAAACTAAAACTGTTAAAGGCCACAAACTTGAAACAAGCAAACACAGAACAAACAAGAAACACAAAATTTCAAGAGTATCAAGTCACTTCAAGCATTAGTAGATCTAACAAATTTAGCTTCAAAAGCAAACAGACAAAAAAAAGAGGACTAAAATTAAACAATATGAGCTTTGCCATCGCTACTCACTCACACAAATCACTACGACATAATAAACAGCAGCTAAAGGAGCCCCAAATCTTAAACAACATACAAAAGAACCGGTCCAAAGCCAAATTCCATGCAGAAAAAAAAAAAAAAAAAAAACCCCAATAAGCTCCAAGTCACCGGCAACTCAAAGGAAGTAAAGAACAGATCTTAAGATAAGCAAAGAGAGAAGAACTTACAGAGCCAGTCCCCATTGTAAAAGTGCTTATCTTTTGCCCATATGGTATAGTTCACGTTATTGGTCCAACCTTGGTTGGCTCCCACAATCCATCTAGTTGCATCCACCTCCGGCACCAGAATCGTCATGGCAACCACCAGCACGGCCGCCGCCGCCACCGTCATTCCTGCCCTCATTCTCTCTCTCACTCCCGCACTCTCAGCCTTCAAAAAAGAGTTTCAAAGCGGTTTTCTATTAGTTGGGTTCTTATGTTGTCGCTTTTAGTATGGTCCAATCGAGAAAAGTTATTACTTTTTTGTTATTTTTGTAGGAGTCTCTAGAGATCTGTATGTATGATGCATGTACGAGATACAACTAACATGGGTAAATAATTTTGGTTAAAATAATGTTTATTTTACCCAGATCCGGTTGCCTTGTTAAATTAAAGGAAACAGAATATCATGCACTCAATCCTATGATCTCGGCGATCTAAGATTAAGATTCTTTAATTTAATCATCGGAAATTTTGTGTAATTAGTTGATTAAATTAGCCATATAAGTGTCATTTGTTCAAAAATTCTCATATTATTTCCAAATTGAAATACAAAGCTTAAAGTTGTCTCTTATTTCTCTGTTTACCTTAATGCCTATCAAACTCTCTCTGTTTTAATTCAAAAAATGATCCTTTAAACCGTATCGTGATTGTTTTTCGTCTATAGGATATATATAACAGTATAAAGTGTAAACTAATGCTCTTATCTTCGTCTAATTAAAATTTAGATGTCTATTTATAAAAATTAAAAAAATAGAGAGAGAGAGAGAAAGTTGGCCCCGACAGCTTATTTCTGAAAGGAAAATGGTGGAAGCTGGCTATCTATTAGCACAAAATTTAAGCATCAAGGTGCATTTTTTTAATATGTATATTAAGTAAAGTTGTATCCATGTAAATGTGTTAGTAATATTAGTAGCAGCAAGAATAAAACTAAAAATATATTTAAAAGATAAAAAATTGAGTTGTTGTACCGCAATAAAAATTAATTTTCGAGATCGTTAATTAGGAATTGTAGATAAAAAAAGAAAAAAATAAGTAAGTAAAGCTGACAGCGACTGCATGTTTCAAGTCTTAGACGACAGTTGGGACAAAAGCCCTCAATGCTTCACGTTCCTGGGCTTTGGTCACCGTGTCTCCCTGTCTCCTTTTTCACTTCGCATTGATGGTGATGGATGATGGTTCTCTTTAACTGTTGCTTTGTTTTCAGTTTAACAACTTACCGGTCTTACTTACAGTCGCAGTTTTGGTTTTTTTTTTTTTTTTTTTTGAGCTAACGTATGACTGGACTGGACAACCTTCATTCAGTTGAATAAAATATAAAACACACCGTTGAGAAGAAAAAATTATAAAGTTAATACTAATTAATTAATATCAAAGTTTTACCCTTATTTTGAACTTGTCACATATTTCTACCTATTTATTACGACTTGAAATCTACTGTGATTTTAGATATATACTTATAATACAATCCATATATCTCGTAAACATTAATTAAATAACTTGCTCCCACAAATAATTTGAGTTGAGAGAAATCTGGTTCTTATACAAAATTTTGGGATAAGAACCCTATATGGCCTTCAATTGAAAACACGTTTACGTTACACTTTAAAATCTGACACATAATTTTGCTAAATTGCCTTCTTGCGTGCCTGGCTACCTTGCGCTTGATGCAGCCATGCAAATTTTGTCATTTCTGAAAAAAATAAAATAAAAATGTGAACATGATGTGCGTAGCGTAGCTTTTGTTTGAATCCTCATATCATTTATGCATTTCTTCCGGTTTATTCTATTTTTGTCTATCTTTGAATGCATAACAGTTGGATGAAAATAACAGCTTCCATCAAATCTTGAACGTCTGTTTGAACAATTAAACTTTTGGGGACCATATTTACTCTATTTTTTTTAGAGAGGCACGTGAATGCCAGGAAGGTAATATCTCGTATGAGGAAGGCAATTCAAACCCCCCCCCCCCCCAACACACAAAAGAAAAAAAAAGCAATTCATTTTTTATTTCTATTTTAAATTTGTCAATGGGTGTTGGGTATAAGGTTCGACTGATTTCATGAATTAACTGGGGCAAAGCCTTGGAAAAAAAAAAAAAAAAAAAAAAAAGCCCTGAAAAAAAAAGGTGATTGTAGTTCCAAACATCATGATGAATTGACAGCAAGAATAAATTACTAACATATAAATTTAACAAGCATGATTATTGGAATAGTTTTATACGATTTTGCCTGCTGAAGATATTGGTAAGATCCACGGCTTGCCTCTGCATCCTTGGAACCTTGTAAGGACCGAAATGGCCAAATTCATCATGATAAATCATAAATATGGTACACACAAATCATCAACCGAAGCACCGTGTTACGTATCGTATAAGGCTCTCTCCTTTCACCTCTGTAACATGCAGGCTCAGATCTAGCGACCAAGAAATATAGAGCATCAATTTCATGAAATCTCAAGATCATCTAGTTATGGGATAACTGCTACTTTCACAATTATAAAAACGCACGTGGGGGGCGGCCTGTCACAAGCTTATTTAATTACAAACTTCAGCAGCAGCAAAACCAAAATCCAAATTGGAGTTTCAGATAAAATTTGTTAACGTATGTTAACATAAAAGGGTGAGCGAGATTCTATACCTATTCAATCCAACCTTCTCAATAAGTAAGCGACTTGGACTTCCTTTGTTAATGGCATGATCCAGTCCCCATACAGATCTGCCACCAAGCTTGGGTTTATTTTGTAAACGGGATCAGCTCCGTTTCCATCATGGGGTGTAACTTCTTGACCATAAGCTCTGGCTTTCATCAATACTCTTTGTTTGACCGCCTCCTCTACTGTTGGGTATGTCAGAATTTCCATCAACTTATTGCTGTCCTGGAAAAATTCACCGAGAAAATCATATTAGCCAATGAAATCCAAGTTTGAGGAGTGACAATGAATTTTACAGGGACCATGAAGCAGAAGTGTGTTTGGAATGAACTGAAGAAAGGATTACTATAATTATACCTGTGCCTCAATGGCAGCTTTATATGCATCTGGATCTGCTAGAAATTTTGCTTCCGCTACAAATTTACCATAATGTATTCTCTTGGACAAAATCTGCGATCACAAGAAGATGTGAAGTGCTCAGCATTCATTAGAAGTGAATTGGCCAAGATATAATCACTCCTTCAAAATGAAACTAATCAGATTGATGCAGTGATCTCACAGGATATTTCATCCTGGCACCACAGGTATATTATAGTACTTTGGTCGACAGGTATAGATAGGGAGTAAATATGTGACATATGTCACACTTAAGCCTGATGCAGGAGGCAATATCATAAACAGGCAACAGAAATCCTAAGAGAGATCAATGAACCACAATGCACTTTATGTTCAACACAATACACAATGGTGACATACAGACACTTGGAATATGCAGTTGAGAAAGCTCAGTTCAGGAAACTTTAATTTTGATGAAAAATATCAGTTCCTTGTCAGTGCTATCCAAATGCCTCCATTTGGTAATCTGACTGTATGAAATCTTCAATGAATATAAATAGATTTGTTGAGAAACATACCTGCAAGCACATTGTATCACAAACAGCAGCTGATCCACAATTGCCATCATCTCCTTCCTCTACTAATCTTGGGATGAGATCTCTGAAATACATGTTCCAAACTTTAATATTTATATTGATTGAATCAGCTATGGGATGGAGTACCTGACGATTGTTTATAAAAAAAAGGTTTAAATCAGAAGCAGAACCAAGAAAAAAAATGACCAAAACAATTGATAAATAAGGATAAAGATAAACTACTCTTTAATCAAATTCATAAACTACTCTTTAATCAAATTCATGTTGAGGCAATGCTTACATGCTGTGAATTTAAATTGAAAAAGCTAACTGGAATTTCAGAGTCATAGCAAAAAAATAACTGCACAAACATGTCAGGGAATTGATCTCTGAGGTTGATCTCCAAACAGGATCTAGGAGGACTAAAACTATCAGGGGATAGAAACAAAAACATTACTTACAATGCATTGTACAAATTTACCTGTGGGTACTGCATAGGTGGCAACACTGGGTCAGGCAGTTGATCAGGAAAGAATGGATGCTCATCCGGGCTTTGGTATCGGCCCAACTAATATGAAAATAAATTTGGTTAGAACTCAAATGAAATAAATCTCTTTTTCCTTTCTCCATTTGCAGCACACTCAAATCATTAATATTAAACAGGTTTATCAACTTAACAACAAGGGTAGGATAAAACAAAGGGAAAAAAGAAAACTGTTAAATACCTTGGAGTGAAGTTTTTCAGTTTCTTTAAGTATGTACTCCACCAATGAGCAACGTTGTCCGTCTATGGTGAAAGCATCAGGGTCATATGTATCTGCATTAATGCAATATTGAGCTCTCTCTAAAAGGCTAAATATTATGCTATCCTCTTGTCGAATTAATGATTTTCTTATGCCCTCCAGTTTCATGTTTTCACTTTCATCGACCCTTCCCTTTCTTTTTGATGACCTACACAGACAAAAAGCCTCGATTACATACTCCGCTTACTGTGACTCGAAAGCTAAAATGCCCAAAGTCTTACAAGGGAAAGCCAAAACGTTATGAGGTAAATTCAATAATAGACAAAAACACCTATAATGTGTTCATATGAGCATATGGCAGAGTGAGAGCAGCAAGCCATTACTACATAGCAAGAGTTTCAGAGAGTAACTGAAATAGATGTCATAAGTTTGCAGTGAAATTTGCACTGAACAATGTCAATGAACTATTAGTGTCCGGAAGATTATGGTGTTACAATTCACCAGATAAAGTCACGTACACATGATGAAACTTGTTCAAACAATGGAATTCACTATAATGGGCAGTTCATTTAGGCCCATTAAGAGCACGCAGCTTGATGTTGGAATGCTTTTGCTACAAATAATCATGCTTGTTAATGAGAAAGACAAATGTTAAACTTTTATTTGAAATGGCAAATTCTGTACATCCGAGGCAAAATATATGACTTTGGATTACATAGACAAAGACCATATTATAGCAGAGGTCCTAAACAATGTGAAAAAGATGGCTATTTTGTTACTCATTAATCTATTCTATAGGGCAACATAATACAGGGTCTCTAGAAACTAGGCACAACCTCAAACAGATACATTTGAGGTGGAGTCAAAACAGATCCAAGAATCAAGCAAGCTCCCTCCCAACCAACCAATGAAAAATTAGGTACATAAAAAATCAGGGACACATCCACCTCGCCCATATCGAGTCAACAATATCCTTAACAATACAATGTTGGAAACACAGAATTATGACAACAAAAACCCAAAAAAAAAAAAATTCCAATAACTTGTAAAGGTCATGCCTTTAGGAAAACTGCCAACCTAGAACCAGACATCACAATTCCAAGAATCACAGAATAACACACCCTCAAATCTTAAAAAATGTCGATAAAAATTTATTGGAAAAAAAATGAATAAATGCACTAAGAACTCTAGCCACATTGTAAAGGTCATGGGACGTTACCAAGTATTTCGAGAATCAATAACCAACACATCCTAAAAGGTCCAAAAGATATCAACAAAAATAACAGATACTCATTATTCAAAATCGAGTGAAAACTGCATTAATAAACAAATTTAAAAGAAAAATTTGAACATTACCCAATAAGAGCGGTTGCAGCCATGGCATTAACGGGTTGAACACGTTTCACTGGCAAACTCCAAAACAAAACTGTGGAGACAGAGCTCTGTCTGGTTCTGAGAGTAAAAGGGTAACTAGGTCTCCTAAACTTGGATGCATTAAGACCTGGAATTGTAGGAGAAGAGGCTGAGGCTCTCAACAGCTTGGTCTCCATTGAAAAGAAAGCGTTTTACAAAGAATAGAGAGAATGAAATGCAAATGGGGGCTTCAAAAACTAAAAAAGGTTTATTGGCGAGGGGTAGGCGGTTAGGTGAAGAAGCTCAAGAGTTGGTGGTAACACGAGTGGGAACGGACACCGCAACTTGGCTTGCTTACATTTGCCCTATTAATTTAATCTATAATTGTTGCTTAGAAAAAACGAAGCTTCCATTTTGTTATCTTTATTAGATGTGATGTGAAAGAGAGAGAGATGCGGTCGCTCTAGACTCCTCTGCGTCCACCAACGGAGGACGACATCGCATCGCACTTATGACCTCCCATCATCTATCGATTCGTCGTCACTCGTCATGTCATGTGGAGTTACAATTTTGACACGTCTCCAATGGTCGATGGGGTTCTTGCTCGGCCGGCCCTAGACCACTGGAGCCCTTAAGCAAAAAAATTTCAATGAGACCTACTCAACATGAACATTCGAAAAACATAAATTTCTAATTATATTTTAAATTTCAACAATAATCGAAAAGATCCATAGAAATTTTAAAGAAGTAAAATAGTTAAGAAGATAATTTTTTTACTTTCTTTTGAATTAATATTTCAAGAAATTATTTTTTTCATTTTAAAAGTAAGCCAATAAATATAATAATTTTTATTATAAAAAGAAGCGTAAGAAATTATTTAATATAAAATAATTAATAAATTAACTAAATTTTACATTGGAAAAATAATAATGAATAAATTAGCAGTTAGTATATTTTATTAATTATAATTCTTTAATATTAAGTTTACCATGTATAAAAAAAAAAAAAAAATTCTAAGAGAGGTTTAAAAAATATTCTTTCATGTTATACCTAATTAAAAAAATTTATGAATTTTAGTATTGGCCTTCTTAAAATACAGACCTTAAGTTACCGCCAACTTTACCTTAAGTTACCGCCAACTTTTGTTCTAGAGCTTGTGGGGGCAATAGCGTCTTAATAAGAGCAGACACGTGGCCTTCATACAAGTGGTGCAAACATTTATAAATTATTTTACACAACGATGTCGCTTTTTTTCTTATAGAGGAAATAAGAGTTAATAATTGTGCATGCGTCATTTAGCGTCAGACTCAGCCCCCACTTGTTCGCGCACCAGACATTCCACCAAGTGCGCCGCGCCGCCATTCCCGTCAATATGGTAGTTAAATCTAACGGCTCCATCTAAGATTTGAGGAATTGACCAATTTACCCATTATTTGAATTTGAATTGGTTAAATTTCAAAAATTCCAGATCACTACTATCAAAAAAAAAAAAATCCAGATCACACTTTACAATTGTGTTGCTGCCCTTAAAGTACAATTTATTTCACAATTGTCAAAAATCAACGGTACGCGTAGAGCTGTGGGACCTCTCCATATTAATATCATCATCACAATCATCATCCCCGCAAATTCTGGAGCAATGCTTCCAAGTTGCAACTAAAACTGGGGAATAAATGTATGCTAAAAGGGTTTTTTTTTTTTGTTTTTTTTTCCCTGAACAGAATCTATATTATTCATCATCATCTCACTTTCTTTGATTTAATTTATAATTATATAGAAACCTATCCAAAGACAGAAGCTTAAAAAATCATATAAAAAATATATATATATTGCGTTCATATGTAATGTAACATTGTTTCTTTAATCTATACGTATCATTATTTAATTCAAAATGATTTTTGAAACGATCAAAACATGCATTTCTTTTGATAATAATGTATCAAATAATAATAAGTAGCCTACCAAGGAAGAAGAAGTCGCATCACATGTCCTATATAATGACAAATTCCAAAATAATAATAACAATAATAAGCGTCTCCATATTATTTAGCCTTTTGAATTAAAATATAATAAATAATGAGTAGCAATCTGACAAAAGGGCATAAATCAAATGAATCATGATTCATACTTATCGTGTATAATACGTATCCAATGTGGCATGCATCGTAGTGATAATATCTTTGCACAATTACAATGACAGTATAAATTTTGTATCCTAAATAGTGTAGCACATGGTCTTTCATTTATTCATTAAAATTTAGTATTACGAAATCATTTCAGTAATAATAATATAAACAGTTAATTATTGGCAAATACATGAGATTAATTTATTGCTGCCACGCTCGTCGGGAATTCGAATATAAACTTTGTATTCTAACCGAAGAAGCATATGGTTACTCTAAAATTTTAGGGGGAATTTATTAAATATAAACGACCAACTAGCTTTGCAAATGCAAGTTTATATTAACAAAAGAAATTGGGATTTACTAATTTCTAACTAGTGAAGAGGAAAAAAATTTCAGAGTGTCCTTCTAGTATGCTCTCTTTCTCTCTGAAAATAGAACAAAAGAATGGAGTAATTTGGAGCTTTAATGGTTACATATCTCACTCATTTATTTTGAGTGCCTTTTTGTTGTTTTTCGTTGGTGGTTAAATCAGGGGAGTGATTTATGAGAGTGGGTAGGAGTCTTAAGACACTGGAGTTCCAAACACATGGTAGGTAGTAGGTGTTGTGCAAATTTTAATGAACTCGCAAGTCACATTAATCTATCAGAAGATAAAATTCGACGATCCCCTATGAGGATTTTAATTATATATGTAATTAATTTTGTAAATGGGTCAATTATGAAATGATTTGGAATATCGCTAAACTTAAATTAAAATGGCGAGAATAAATTCAAAACCTGGAATTGAAATGGCGAGAATGAATCAAGAATTTATCAATGACGTATTCGGATCCGTATCAACACGCATCACGCTAAATATTCCTTATTAATACTAATTAAATCATGAGGGAATCCACTCATGAACCACGCCTAATCAATATGGTTTATCGCTAAAATAATAATAACCTTATACTCAGAAATGCCAGATTCAGACAAAGATAAGATATTCGTCGACGATATCAAATCATCCACAAAAACCAGAGGAAAAGAAAATAAATTTACCAAATAAAGCACACGTGTGAGACTTCACCAACCCAAAGAAAGAAAACCACTCAATCGAAAGGCAAAATGAGAATTTATTAAAATACAAAAAAATACAAGATGGAGAGAAATTACGAAAATGGAAAAAATGGATTCGATATCAAATTGGAGAGGCCTTTTTATAGATACTGGAAATCATGGCGATTAAAAACAGCCGACGCTGCGATTGCTACATCGTCAACAAATTTGACCACGGATGAACAAGAATACGGTTTGACCCGACTTTGAACAGAACGCTTTCACCCGGATGAACGCGCGGCTGGTTGAAACTAATCATGATGCACCGTGACGATTTTTTCCCATCGATATATCGCCACGTCACCATCAACAAGACATAAGAATTTTAACAGGATCGCGACACCTCATCGTCAATGCCACATCATCGTCAATGCCACGCCATCGATCCGCCTATGTGAACGATATACAGATCTGCCAGCGTGAATACTGCATACATTTTTCCTTTTACGCTCCTCCTGGGTTTCGAGTTCAAAAGTGATGTCCATGGCTCCGATCTCTCCTTTATTAAATGACTATAATGCCCCTAAAATACATAAATTACTTAATTAAAATAAAACACTAATTAAATCACAAGAATGTTAAATACATAAAAGTAAAGGTTGTTAGTAAGACTTGAAATGTAAAACGGTTTTCTCCTTTATAAATATGCATTTTCTAACACTCAACACACCCCCAATCAAATTTTATCATAAAGAAATAAAGCGAAAACAAAATTCAAATTCAAAATGATTTTTTTTTATTTTTATTTTTAAACACTCATTTATTCAATCGATTAACGATAAGAATCAAATAAAAGATAAAGATTATCTCCATAAAGCAACATCACACCCACATCAACCATCCACATGAATTAGCCAAGATACTTTGTTATACTTTCAAGAATTATCAAACCCCAAAATCTCACTCCAAGTAGACACTTCACAAAGAAATTAAAACCCAATAAACATAACAATTCAACGAATGGTAATTGAGAGAAAATATAAAGAAATGATATCACACGCCTCACCAAGCATGAAATAAATATGCCCTCAAATAATATGATCTCAAGTCAAATAAAATGTTAATAACCCACTTTATTTATCTTTTTTTTTTTTATTATTATCATCATATCTTTTTAAAATATAACTACTTACTTCAAACTATAGTTCCCAAAATCAAGAAGGACTTTTATTAATGACGTAACGTGGCTGGGATATGGCTAACAAAGAAAGGAAATAAAAAACAAAGTGTTTGAGAAAAAATTTTTTTTTTTTTTTTTTTTCAGGTGTATTTCACCTATTATTTATTTTTATTCTTTCAAACAACAACTTTGCTTTTGTTTTTTTTTTATTTAGCTTTATTTGGCATAACTTCACCGAACAACATAATTATTTACATTTTCTCAAACATAAATAGTGATTGAACTTATAAGACATCGGGTAATACTCCCAATCCTGGAAAGATGATAAGTCGACAAAAAAAGGTTTTTTTTTTTTTTTTTTAAAGGCTCGAACTATGATATTTAATAAAGGATGACTAGAAAAAACGGATCAGATGGCCTTTCCATCGCCTTTTGCGCCTAAATAATTATCCATATCTACTAGTTAGATAACGTAACAACACACATTTTTTTTTTTTTTAAAGCGGTTAACTCAAAAGAAATGTAGAGATCGCAGATAAAATAATAAACCGTTTCAGACAGAGAATTTAAATTATTTCTCCAAGAAAATGATAGCTCAACAACTCACTTTAAGACTTATTTACGAGCATTTCCTTCAAAGAACTCATATTTGCTCCGACATCAACACGTAAAGAAGAAACATAACAGAACATCACTTAAGCACTAAAGATAATACAAATACTAAAATTTGAAATTAATCATGTCATCCAATGTTAAAAAAAATAAAACAATTTTTTTTTTTTTTTTAACAACATTCTACCCCAACCTATTCTAAACACGAAAAAAATATGCGCAAATGTGAAACGATGTAAAAATTTATTAGAAAAAGAAATGTTTTTTTTTTTTTAACTAAGAAGATGCTTTAAAGACGACAATCCATATTCACCATCTTCGACTCAAAATTGGAAAATATATATTTATAAAGGAGAAAAAGCTTTTGTTTTGTTTTTTTTTTAACGATGAAGATGCGCTTTAGAAATACACTATTCACCATCTTCAACACAAAAAGCGTTAAGCAAAGTTTCTACAACAAAAATCAAGAAAACTTAACCAAGATTCCACAATTGTCACTATTCTCCTCCCCTGTAACTAAACATTGTCCTCAATGTTCGAAAGGAAAAGAAGTAGAGTTTAAGACATCACCCCATGGTGCAAATGTAAGAAAATATTTACAGGAGTAGATTTAAATCTAATTTGTACTTCTACTGCCATCGTTACCATCATTATTTGGTCGCCCAACACAAAGGTCCAGGGTCCTGCCCGTTTATAAGTAACATATCAAGTAGCTCATTAGCTGAGCACAAATAAATAGTTTTTTCACATTAGAAGGAATGAAATAATTTTTTATTGCATGGTTAAGAAATAAAGCCATCATAAAAGTTATCGACATTTAACAAACCGATGGGTTTCATGAATGCGAATGGGCAAGATGCTAAGTGCCTCTTGTTGCAAGATCTCCAAGGAAAATAAAAGCATCAAGATGATTAAGATTTCGCCATTCGCTTCAGAGACGACTAACTCTTTCTCCAGGTTGACGAAATTTTTAATGGTTTTAGGATTCTCGGGATGATGCCTAACACTTGGCTTCCTCCGATAAAAGTGCTCGAGACCATTTTGATAACCCTACATTCCTCCATACACCAAATGTAAATTTCTCATGCTTCGACCAAGATCTACGGAACTAATCCTTTATGTTTGCCATAAATCCAGAAAGCACAAAATGTTCTTGAATTGTCTATCGAGAATGCCATTGAATATTTCAAAATAATTTGTGAGTGTTTGACAAAAGAAATCACATTTAAGAATCTTTGATACACAATGAGTAACATGTTAGTGTCAAATAACGCAAGCACATGGCTCATGAAAAAAAAAAAAGGAAAAAAACAAGAATAAAATTATTAAAGACAATAATGCAAACAATAAAACAACAAATGAAATAAAATAACAAAGTAAAAGGATATTTACACGTAGCTATGGCTCACATCTTCCTCCGGTTTCGGCCAACGCCTCTATGGGTCGAGGATAGCTTCCTATCCGCTTTTCTTATAAACCGGCAAATGCGGTCGCTTTATAGTCGATTCTAGACTATATCGTGCATGGCCGGAATAATGGCCATAAGAATCGCTCATATCCACGGGATGCGTTTCAAGAGACAAAAGGATATCATCCAATGACTCATTCAAGCCATCCCTAATGAATTGAATCTTATCTTCCCTCATATCGACATCATTCCTAAAGAACATGGGTTTCATCGCAACTCATTCTCGCACACTTACAAATTCTTCGAGCTCGCTTTTCTTGCGAATTTCCTTTACCACAACCGCATGAATGCAATAAATTTTAGAGGTAACTCACCCGCCGATCGTACTTTTAGCCTCGATTAACCAACGGATGTCAGGTATGTTATTCTTCATAATCGCATGCGTTCGGACCGAGCTTTATAGATCGTAAGGAGGGCATTCGAGGAAGTGAAGGGAATCGCTGAAGCCTTTAGAATCTCGCTTTATCCATACTTTCGCAATATCGGTTATTATGGGAAACAAGTAACCGATTTGATTGTCACGGAAAATTTATCCGCCACTTCAAGGGTAACAAACTAAATCACACAAAAAGAAAAAAAAATTAAAACACACAAAGAAAATTAAAATCGTCCTCTTATTGAATTTACCTCAAGCTCCAACTGGATGTCGTAAACACTTCTCTCAATGTCTCTGAGTTGGCTTTCTAAACCCTCAACATATGATACTAGCTCTGGTGGTTGCAGAGTCCAAATACGATGTGTTTTACAAAATTGAATCTGCCTTTTGAGATGAGTTTTGACACGTTGAAGTGGTTTAAGAATGTTCAGGAGGAACGGTCTAAGTATGGTACTCATGATTAAAAATGATAAGAGAAAACTTAATAGTTAAACAAACACACTTATGCAAAAAATAATTTCAATTAGCAAAAGAATAATATAAAGAAAGAAAAAAAAAATCAAATCACCGAAAAAAAAACAAATCAATTCAAATTCAAATTTATTTTGTCTTCCCATGTGGTTGGTATTCTAGATATAACTTTAATCTTTGACCATTAACTTTAAACGTGACACCGTTCTTTGGGTCCCACTCAATTGCCCGTGGAAAAAAACAAGATGTACAATAAATGGACCGCACCGTGAATCTTACGGAATAAAACGAGAATTGAATAAAAGCACTTTCGACAACGATTTTCTCATAATGTGCTTGTCATGAAAGACTTTCGTTGCTTGTAAATCTTGGCATTTTTGCATCATTGCGAATTTCTTCAAGTTCGCCAAATAATCTTCTTTTCTCGAAATGCGTATCAAATCAATTTCTTGATGGCCCAATATGCACGATGTTCTAGTTCCACGTGGGTGTGAAACTTTTTCCATACACTAGCCTATGGGTGACATCCTAATAGGGTATTCTAAGCCATTTGATATGCCTATAGTGCTTCATCAAGTCTCAATGACCAATCTTTTCCGTCGCCTCAATTGCCTTTCTAATATGTGCTTTATTTCTCGACGAGATTTCAACTTGGCCATGGATGATCGCCACTTTGTGTGTGATTGAATACTTTGTCAAAAGAGCTTTGAATGCTTTGTTACAAAAGTCACTAATTATTGCCGAGGAATCCAAAAAACAATGTTGCTTTTCAAAAATGCTATCACCACTTGTGATCATTGGGAATTGCTTCTACCCATTTTGATACGTAGTCAACACCAACCAATATGTATTGATGGCCAAAGAGGGAAAGGGTCCCATGAAGTCGATACCGTCAAAAAATCTCAACCACTAAAATTGGATTTAATGGCATCATTCTTCGCCAATGCTCCCCATTCGACACCTATCACACGTGAAGAGCGAGAAAGTGTAAATATAATGAATAATAAACCACATTGTAAAACTTTAGTTTTTTCTTAAATGGCCTCCATTTTTGAAAGAATATTCAATTTCATTTTACACATCGTCTAACAATTTGACTATACTTGAACAAATACGGGTCATCCTAAAAGAAATTCTTTATTTCGCAAAGAATTTAGCCTTTGCTTGGTCCAATGCTAAGTTTACAGTAACAAGATAATTAACTATATCAAGATACCAAGTAATACACATTGTTCATCAATGACTCATTTAATGGTAATGGCTCAGAATTGGTCAAAATGAAGGCGAGAGAGGTGGCCACAACATTTTCTCTTTCTTTATCTTTGAATTCCAAGTCAAATTCAAAAGTAACACCCAATTAGTCAGCTTTTGCATCTTTTCAACGAGAGATATTTAAGAGCATGATCTCGTGAATATAATTATTTTACAACCAACGAGATAAGATCGAAATTTTTCCAATGCAAACACTATCGCTAGCATTTCTTTTTCAAGAATAGTTCAACTGCATCATTCAATGTCATACTAGCATAATAAATAACGTGGGGAATTGATCAACTCTTTGTCCTAATCGCTCCTCATGATAATCGGATGCATCACACATGAGTTCAAATGGTAAGCTCCAGGTTCCCGAATGATTGATGATGTCAACAATCGCTTTAATTTTCAAAAGCCACAAGACATGAATCATTAAAGATAAAGGTACATCCTTAAGTAAATCATAAGTGGTCAAACTTTGCTAAAATCTTTAATGAAACGCCTATAAAAAACCAAGGAAAGATCTTACTTCTTTTTGGTGGAGGAAGATTAGAAATGAGATCCACGGCTTTGTCAACCTCAATACCTTGCTCGAAATGATGACCGAGAACAATACCTTGTTTTACCATAAAATAGCACTTCTCCCAATTTAAGACTAAGCTCTTCTCGATACATCTCTAGCGTTAGATGATGTAAACATTTATCAAACGAGTCACCAAAGACGTAAAAAATCATCCATAAAGACTTCAAGGAATCGCTCAACCATATCGTAAAAAATGCTCAACATGCATCGTTGGAATGTGCATTACATAATCCAAATGGCATTCTCCTATATGCAAAAGCGCTGCGGCAAGTGAAAGTAGTTTTCTCGATCTTTTGGTGCTATGAATCTGATTATATCCCGAGTAGCCATCTGAAAGCAATAAAATTCATGGCTAATCATCAAGCATTTGATCGATAAATGGTAAAGGAAAATGGTCTTTACGTGTAATTCAACTTTCTATAATCAATGCATACACGCCATCCTAGTTATCGGCATTCAATTCATGACTCACGACTTTTTGGGGACAACTTGCACCGACCCGAACTATCGTAAATCGGGTAAATGATACCCAATAGCTTAAGGACTTCGCTTAACAACTTTTCATATTGGATTTAACCGACGTTGCATTTCCTAATAGATTTAGCATTTTCATCAAGGTGAATGTAATGCAATCTGCAGGGTTTATACCTTTTATGTCTGCATGGTCCATCCTAATGCCCTTTTGTGTTTTTCAAAACATCCAACAACTTACCTTTTTGTTCGTCAGGGATGATGAGATGATTCTTGGTGAAGTACTTTCTTCTCCAAAAATGCATATTCCAGTGTTGGGTAAATGGTTTGAGCTTCGAGTTTCGATTCGATGATGAGATGAGTTTCTTCTCCGATGGTGCTAGTTCAACTCGACTTGACTTCCATTTATTAAGTGTCCATAGATGGTCTTGAATCAAGGCGTTATCAAGCGATTCGTCAATATCAAAATCAAAACCAAAGTGAGTTAAAGGATCATCACTAAGGTTTGAAAGAAAAGTGTCATCAACTAATGCTTCAATTAAATTCACATCAACAATTCCATCATCTGTACTGTGAGGTTGTTTGGCAATGTTGAAAATGTTTAGCTCAGTCATTGAAAGACAATTGCGTATTTCCTACATTGAATATGAGCATCTGCAGTTGCCAAGAAAGGTCGGCCTAGAATAATGGGGATGTGCTTCCTTGAATCCTGTATTGGTTGAGTGTCAATTACAATGAAATCAACAGGAAAATAAAACTTGTCTACCTGGATAAGCACGCCCTCCACAATACCACGAGGTATTTTCGTGGACCGTCAATTCTCCCACCAAGTTTCACGAATAGTAAGGCAACAAATTTACACTAGCTCCTAAATCCAACAAAGCATTCTCAATTGTGGTTCCCTATACTACATAGATGGGGAGCCCTGCATTTTAGAATTTTATGTTGGAGTATAACTAACGTTTTAAAAATGCCTTCTTTGAACATGCATGTTTCTTTTAGTACAATCTTTAAGAAACTTAAGATGGAACTTGTTTAATAGCATCAAGAGGGATATTAACACACATTTGAAAATTTCGGTAATCTCACCCGTGGATTTTCCCTTCTTTCGCTAACCTCTCGAGGAAATGGAGCTTTGAACATATTCTCGTGGGTTGGTTTCTTCTTTTCCTTCGGTGGTGAGTCCTCAACATTCACAATTTGATTTTCTTTTGTCAACATCTCCACTTTGTTGTCGACTTCCTTTCGCAGTCATCGCTTCCCATGCTTTGAATGGTACTTGCTTCATGTACTCCTTTAGGATTAATCGTTGACTTTACCTTTCTCAACAAGAATTGCCAAGGTCAAAAAGTTGTCCCACCATCTTCTCGAGGCTTAAACCGATTGGAGTTGAAGCCGCTCAACTCATTTCGTAATCCATCAACGGTTCTCTGCTCCATCGTGGAATGAAAATATTCTTGAGATTCTGGAATGAATCCTCCCATGGTCTGGGTTGAGAGTAGTTCTGGTTCGATTGTACCGAGAGGTTGAGGATTTTGAGGAATTTGTTTTGGAGTGGGTCCATTCTGTTGAATCCTTGAGACCATGACCAATTGGGGGGGTCTCTCCATCCAGGGATTATATGTGTTGAGTATGGGTTGTAATTTGATGGCTTTCTCATTACAATCATTGGCTTGATCTGGGTATAGATGGTCATGTGATTACTTGATTTAGCAATGATAACGATCTTTTGTCGAAAGACCTTCAACCATCTCCTTAACTTCTTTGATTCCAAGTTTGATTAATTTGAACCTCATTTACCCCTTAATTCTTCTAGTATTCCCGAGTGATCGACTTTGTTGGGAATTATCCGCTTGTCGCCTAAGAATTCCCAAATCTCCGATGCACTTTTGACATTAGCTCTCCACTTGTGCCATTAGCCATTCTTGCAATAATCCCTCCAAAAAGTATTGGCATTGCCATTTTTCGTGATGTGGACACTTCAAGAGTAGCCCATTGAATCGCCTCCCAAGTTTCGAAAACTGCTTCGTCTCTTTAAACTCAAATTTCCTAATAGAATTGGTTTTATGGGAAATATTTATTTAGAAATTTTGTAACCATTTGTTCTGATGCAATGCTATTAGCAGCAAAAGTATTTAACCATGAACGCAGCTCTATCCTTTAAAGAAAATGGGAATAATCTAAGTTTAACATCATCGAAAAATTTTCATATTTAAAAGTTTGACAAATATTTAAAATCATTCAGATGATTATATGTCCTCATTTTCAGAATGAGACAATTTAGACACTAGGTTTTAATTCAAAACTCCTAGCTACATTTGGGTATCTTATGATGTTTAAATTAAAAAGGAAAGTAGTCCTTAAATGGCCTCTCCAGAATCCATTCCAAATTTATTAATGTGTTTATGTGTTTTTCTAATTCAGGTCTATGGTTCAAGATTAGGTAATAATGACTCACCATGCAAAATAAATAAAATAAAAATAAAGATGCAAACAAAACAAAAAATAAAGATGGGAACAAAACAAATAAAAAATAAAGATGAGAACAAAACAAATAAAAATAAAGAAGAGGGAGAAATTACGATACTAACCTTATTACGCTGTTACAACCTTTCTATAAAAATACACAAAAATAAATACGTGAAATAAATTAACTAAAAATAAATTAATAAGATAAAAAAAAATTACAAAGAAAAATAAATTGAAAATTAAATTACAGAATTTTAAAGAAGAGAAAAAGAAAAGAAATACTAACCTTTAAATGTAGATTTACTTTTTTTTTTAATAAAAAATACAAGAAAACAAATAAAAGAAATTATTCACAAAAATTAATTCTATGAATTAAAATTACTTACCTCCCCGGCAACGGCGCCAAAAACTTGTTGTGCAAATTTTAATGTACTTTAATCTATAGTATAGACTAATGGTGTGATCCCACTGGATTTTAATTATATATAATTAATTTTGTAAATGGTTGGAATTATGGTGGTAATTATTTTGAATATGCTATAACTTAAATTAAAATGGCGAGAATAAATTCTAAACCTGGAATTGAAATGGCGAATGAATTGAAGAAATTATTGAAATGGCGACGTTTGGGTATTCGGATCCGTATCAACATGCATCGCTAAATATTCCTTATTAATAAATTAAATCATGAGGGGAATCCACACCTCACGAACCACGCCTAATCAATATGGTCTTATCGTACAAATAATAATAACCTTATACTGTAGAAACCAGATTCAGACAAGATTAAGTATTATTTGTCGATAAGTCAAATCATCCACAAAACTAGAGGAAAAGAAAATAAATTTACCAAATAAAGCCCATGACACATGTTGAGACTTCACCTTCAACCCAAGCTTGAAAGAAAACTAGCCACCATAATTGAACTAGAAAATGGGAATTTATTAAAATACAAAGAAAATACAAGATGGAGAGAGAATTACAGAAAATGGAGTCCAAAAATGGATTCAGGATATCAAATTAGGGGAGAGGCCCTTTTTATAGACATGTAAATCATGGATTAAAAAAGGGCCAGGATCACATCGTCATCAACGGTTTGACCACGTGGATGAAACGAATACGTTTGACCCGACTTTGAACAGTAACGCGTTTCACCCGGATGAATGAACGCGGTTTGGTTGAAACTAATCTGCGATGCACCGTGACGCGATTTTTCGATCGATATCGCCACGTCACCATCAACAGTACATAAGAATTTTAGTCCAACAGGATCGTGACACCTCATCAGTCAATGCCACATCATCAGTCAATGCCACGTCATCGATCCGCTTTATGTGAAACGGCGTGAATGCGATACGCATCGTGAATAAATACGTGAATAGTGTCATTTTCCTTTTATGCTCCTCCCGGTTTTCGAAGTCAAAAGTGATGTCCGCTTTGCCGATCTCTCCTTTATTATGAAATGACTATAATGCCCCTAAAATACATAAATTACTTAATTAAAATAAAACACACGTAATTAAATCACAAGAATGTTAAATACATAAAAGTAAAGGTTGTTAGTAAGACTTGAAATGTAAAATGACGGTTTTCTCCTTTATAAATATGCATTTTCTAACACTCAACAGTAGGTAAACAGTTGAGTTGTGCCCACCACTCATGGACATAGAGGAATTAATACGTAAATGCAAAGCAATCTCCATCCGCGAAGGAGATGAACGTAAGTTAATTTTCAGAAGTGGCATGGAAGAAAAAGGAGGACGCATTATGGCTAACTTACTGATTGCGAAAATATTATTGACAAGGAGCATACACACGAAAAGGATCTGGATTGCATTAGTGCATGGAAAACAAAAAGAGGTGAAAATTGAAAACTTGAACAATATCTTTATTTTAAAGTATGAGTCGATAAAAAAGTAATGGTTGGAGGGCGATGACATTTTGACAGAGCCTTGATTGTACTTAAAGAGCCCAACGGAATTAGAAATATGAGAAAAGAATTCACATGCAATCTTTTGGATACAAATTCACAATGTTCGTTAGTATGTATGGAGTGGGATAATGTTCGGGGGAATTATTGGGAGAGGTGCTAGAGGTAAAACCGATGATGAGGGGAACCCCATAAGTATAGAATATCCATTGAAATTACGAAACCATCATAGAAAATGTTTTTTTTTAGTTGGATTATGAAGATGAAGTGGAGTTGTCGATTGTAATGACTCCTAGATTTCTATTTTGCTATGGAATTATCGACATCAACTTAAAGAGTGCTCGACATACAATGGGCAACCAATGAAAAATTGCCTTATGGAGTTTACATAAAGGCATTGTCCAAAACCGAGAAAACCAAGTCAATCGAGGAAGAAATAGAGGGAATAGAATGTTTGAGCAACCACCAATGGATTCGAGAAAGCATCATGGAAGAAGGCAACCACAATAATCTGGTTTGAACCCAAATGCAAATGAACCCGGGTAAACCAACCTTCGGAAGAAGCGATAGTCCGCAACTAAGACCGATGAGCTATTAATGCATGACTCTTGAACCGAGAAAGCAACAAGATAATAATCGTAAACAACCGAGCTTAGTGGTCAAAAATGTACAACATAAATGCTTATGGAAGGCGGGGAAAAGAAGCGAAAAAAAAAAGAATTTGAAGAACACAAGTAAAAAATTGGTGCTTAATTTAGCACTTGGCCAAATTCCAAACACCAGCTTAAGTCAAGTGAATGAAAATTTAAGTTCAGATGAGGTATATGATGGGCAAATACAAACACCATTAGGCCTAAGAGAAGAAAATGAAAGTTACAATTAAAAGTGCAAGTATCAAAAGGCATAAGTAAAGAGAGGTTATTTGTGGGAAAAAACTTATTTGTGAATAATTAAAACCAAGCTCAAACCACAAAAGAACACGGATTCAAACCCCCTCAAAACCAATATAGTTAAAACAAACTCCTGCAATTTATTTTCACCAAGATACAAACTGAACTGGGATGGTTCAGGAAAGGAAGAGGAAACTGATCTCACTCAAAATGCAATTCAAGTGGTGGAGGCTGTTGATCAGCCCCGCCAACAGCCATGAACATATTAAGTTGGAATATCCAAGGGATGAGGAATGACCGGACGCTCATAGCTCTTTAAAAATTCCTCTAGCTGTATAAACCTATGTTGGTTTTCATGTGCGAAACTAAACTGATGACTATACAAATGAATAATGTGGGGAAAAAGTTGAATTTTAACAATTGTTTTGCCGTAAGTAGTAATGAAAAGAGTGGTGGCTTAGCTATATTATGGAACTCTAGTACAAGGGTAAATATTACCTCATTCAGCAACCATTATATTGATGCTGAAGTAAACACTAAAAATGAGAAGCAGATAAGATCCACTGGAAGTCTATAGACATCCAGAGACGAGTTAGAAAAGCACATCGGACCTTACTCGTAAGATTGGTTTGTCTTCATCTCTATGGCTATACTTTGGTGATTTTAATGAAATATTGCATTTAGAAGAGAAAAATGGAGGAAATGACAGATAGGCTATTATGATTAGTGAATTTAGAAAAGTTGTCTAGGAGTGTAATTTAAAGGACTTGGGTTGTTTAGGCCACCCGTTTACATGGTCCAATAGAAGATTTAGTCCATATTTTATTGAAGAGCGTCTGAATAGATTTTTGTGTAGCAAAGATTGGACAAAATTTTTTCAAGATCAAACTGTAAAGAATCTGGTTAGTTAGTGTTCTGATCATAACCCAATCTTTATGGAAGCAATATGCATGGGTAATGGAGGATACAATAATTGAAGAATTTTTTCAAGAGTCCATTACGAGGACTTGTGGAGCCATATGATAAATGCAGAGACATAATCCAGAGAGTTTAGTCAAAAGATGGAAATTGGTCATGGAGTAATGCAGGACTTTTAGCAAAGAAGAAATCGAGAATAATAAAAGGGCTCTAACAACACAACACACACAATACGAGAGTGGTGAGAAAGTGAAGATAAAAATACAAAATTCTTCCACTCAAAAGCTTCATCTAGAAAGAGGAACAAAATGTGGGGTATTGAATATACACAAGGAAAATGGATGACAGAAGATAAAGAAATAGAGACAGAATTTTGTAGATACTTTGCAAAGCTATTTTCTACTTTCAACCCCACTTAAGATCAAAATAGAGGAGGCGCTAAGAGGAATGATTCCAAAAGTGTCATAAAAAATGAATGAGCATCTGAGTCGCTTTATAGACGAAAAGATTACAGAAGCATTAGTTCAAATATGCCCAACCAAAGCACCAGGACATGATGGGCTTCTTGTTGCCTTCTATAAAGAGCACTGGAGATCTGTCAAAGGGGCAGTCATCAATACATGTCTTCGTATTCCAAATGAAGCAGGTACTATTACCCCCCGAACCACCCCGATATTGCCTTAATTCATAAAGTTGAAAAACCTAGAAAAGTGACTGAATTTAGACCAATAAGCATGTGTAATGTTATTTACAGAACTGTTGCAAAAACTATTGTCAACCAATTGAAAACCATTTTACACGATGTAATTGATTTGTCTCAAAGTGCATTTATTCCCAACCGATTGATAACTGATAACATCATTGTTGCGTATGAATGCCTCCATAAGATCAGGTATAGTAAAGACAAGAAAAAGTGACTTGTGGCTTTGAAGCTAGACATAAGTGAAGCTTACTATAGAGTGAGATGAGATTTTTTAAAACAGATTATAATTAGAAATAGAGATATGTTGTCTAAATCTCAGCCCTTGAATTTGTTTTTTTTTTTTCTCTGTTAGCCTCAGCAAGTTAGAAATTTTTTTTGCACATATTATGAATAAGTAAGGAGATAGTGGGCATCCCTACCTCAAACCTCTCTGTAAAGTGATCATATCCTTAGGCGTTCTATTGATAATTACAGATAAAGATGAAATAGTAATGCAATTCATTATTAATTTCACCAATTTCTCATATTCTTTTTATAGATGACAACTTGATTTTCTCTAGAGCCTCACTCAAAGATTGCCAACACCTCAAGGACATCTTTGATTGTTATGCTCATGTTTCTGGACAATTTTTCAATTTGGTAAGTCTTGTATGTTTTTCAGTGGCAATGTTCATGAAAATCATATTTCAGCGATCAAAAGAAATTTTCAGCTTAACGTGGTATATAAATATGAGAAATATTTGGGGCTACCCTCGATGATTAGAAGAAATAAAAAGGCTTTCTTTAATGAGATCAATTTAAAAGTTCAGAGTAAGATATCTGGTTAGCAGCAGGAACTGTTTTCAAGTGGAGGGAAAGAGGTCCTGATAAAAGTAGTGGCACAAGTTATTCTAGCTTATGCCATAAGTGTCTTCAAGATACCTATTGGGCTTTGTAATGATATCAAACAATCTATAGCTGCATTTTGGTGGAGCAAAAAGAAAGAGAAGAGAGGCATTTTCTAGACAAAGTGGGAGATGATGAGCCAAGATTAGAAGGAATGAGTTTTAGAGATATATCAAGCTTTAACAAGCTTTAGTGGCAAAACAAGGCTGCAGATTGATTCAAAATCCAGAGTCTTTAGCAGCTAGAATTTTAAGGGCGAAGTACTTTAAAGAAGGGAATTTTCAGAATGCTTCAATAGGCTCAAATCCATCATACATTTGGAGAAGTATCCTGTGGGGACGACAAGTGATACTGAATGGCTATGGATGGAGAATTAGCAATAGAAGAAATATTTCAATATACAAAGATAATTGAATACTACAACCATCAACTTTCAAACATTTTTCTACTCTAAAAATGTCCTTTGATGGCATTGTATCAGCATTGATATACACTGAAAATAACTGGAAGACAAAGGTGATTGAACAGCAATTTCTAAAGGAATATGCAGATGTAATTTTGAGCATTCCACTACCAAGGAGAAAAATGAATGATCAAATGATCTTTCACTATAACAAACAAGGGAAATATTCAGTTAAGCTACCAAGTGGCTCTAAATATGAAATTCCTAGATCCTCTTAGATGTTCTGATAGCAACAACAATAATTGGAGCATTATATGGAAGCTTACTCTTCTAGAAAAGATCAAGATTATGTGGAGACAGAGTGGAAAACATTATGCATGCTTTGATTTCTTGCAAACCAGCAAAGAAAGTATGGCAACTCTCATCTTTGGCAAGTGCTTTACAATAAATAAGAAGTACATACAGATTGAGGGATTTTATGATGCTTCATAAGAGATTAAGTATATAAGATCTATAGCTACTGTTTAGTATTATATGGGTAATCTGTCATGCTAGAAACAATTTTGTGTTTGAAGGCTTGAAAATTGATCCAAATCATTTCAAAAGTGAAATTAATGAGGCTTTTAGAAGAACCAAATTTCCAGATGTGCTGAATGGGAAAACTTGCACAAGAAAAAGCCAAATGTATGGACTGCTCTACCTCAGGGCTGGCTGAAGATTAATGTTGATGTAACCATTGACAAAGAAAGACAATGTTCTAGATTAGGTGCAGCAATAAGAGATAATACAGGAAAGTACATAGCTGCAGGCATCAAGAACTCCAAATTTAAGGGAGATGTATCTTTTGTGGAAGTAGAAGCTAAGTGAGGTTTACATATTGCAAAGGAAGCATGTTTGCAATCAGTAATCCTGGAAACTAATTCTCAAAAGGTAGCAGACTTTATCAACAATAGGAAAGATAATAGTACAAAGGGTTTTTGGATTGTTATGGAAATCAAAGCTCTAAGGAAGGATTTTGGATCTTTTGAAGCTAAACATGTGCCTCGATCGTGAAACACTTGTGCTCATGCTAAAGCTAAGCTAACCTTAGAAAGATCTAAACCTGTTGTATGGTGGGGAAACTTCCCCTCCAAAATTTTGCATGTATTCAATGAGTTGAATCAATGAAAGTTCTACTTTCCCAAAAAAAAAAAAAACTGGCCAAGAGGAATTTATTTTATACAATTTAACACATGCTACTTCAGATTAAAAATAAAGCATGTAAATCCGAGGATCTAATTGATAAAACGCCAATATTAAAATTAAAAAGGTCAAAATCAACGAGTTTCTTATATTGTTACATTATTATTACGTTTAAGTTCAAAATATTTGAAAACGTATCATTCAGCACCCCATCAGACACCTTATCTTCCCGGCTTGACATACACCAGCAGTTTAAAACTCTGGAAATCCTGAACACAAAATTTTATCGAAACCCACTCCAAAAAATTCACAGCAGTATGAAAAATCGCTGCTTCAATGCAAGTCCACAGCACTAAGCCACAAATGTCAGCTCCAATTCGAGCGCCAACGTGGTTCTCGAAACGAAGACTCTTAGAAGAAAAGCTGCAAAACCTTCACAAATGCAAGAACTTGAACCAGACGAAACAACTTTTTGCTCAAATAATCAAACTGGACCTTCAACGAGACCCTTACATTGCCCCGAAGCTCATTTCATCTCTCGCACTTTGTCGCCAAATGGGGTTAGCCATCAAAGTTTTCAATGATATTCAAGACCCTGATGTTCATTTGTACAATACTTTGATAAGGGCTTGTGTGCAAAACTCTTTAAACGCTCAAGCGTTTCGAGTTTTCCTTGATATGCAAGAAAAAGGTGTTTTTACTGATAATTTTACTTACCCTTTTCTTTTAAAGGCGTGTAATGGGAAGAACTGGTTTCATTTGGTGCAAATGATACATGCTCTGATATATAAATGTGGTTATTTTGGTGATATTTTTGTGCCCAATTCGCTTATCGATAGTTACTCCAAGTGTGGTGTTGTTGGTGTTAGTTTAGCTAAGAAGTTGTTTATGTCGATGGGTGAGAGAGATATTGTGAGCTGGAATTCAATGATAGCCGGGTTAGTGAAAGGGGGAGAGTTGAGTGAAGCTAGGAGGTTGTTCGATGAAATGCCTGAGAGAGATGCGGTTAGTTGGAATACGATATTGGATGGGTATGCAAAGGCTGGAGAAATGAATTTGGCGTTTGAATTGTTTGAGAAAATTCCCCACAGGAATATTGTTTCATGGTCTACGATGGTTTGGGGGTATAGTAAAGATGGAGATATGGAAATGGCAAAATTGTTGTTTGATCGGATGCCTGCTAAGACCTTGGTTCCTTGGACTATAATAATATCCGGCTATGCCGAAAAGGGGATGGCGAAGGAGGCTGCAAGATTGTATGATCAAATGGAGGAGGCAGGCTTGAAGCCAGATGATGGGACCCTTATTAGTATACTTGCTGCTTGTGCAGAGTCTGGTTTGCTTGGATTGGGGATGAAAGTTCATGCCTCTATTAACAAGTATAGGTTTAAGTGTAATACAAATGTGTGCAATGCTTTGGTTGATATGTATGCAAAGTGTGGTAGTTTGGACAATGCAATGAGTGTCTTTAATGGGATGACAAAGAAAGATTTAGTGTCTTGGAATGCTATGCTTTATGGGCTGGCCATGCATGGTCAAGGTGAGAAAGCTCTGGGGCTTTTCTCAAGGATGAAAGATGAAGGGTTTGGGCCTGATAAATATACTTTCGTCGGTGTCTTATGTGCTTGTACCCATGCGGGTTTTATTGACAAGGGTGTACAGTACTTCTACTCTATGGAGAGAGATTATGGGATTCTTCCCAAGTTGAGCATTATGGTTGCATGATTGACCTTTTTGAGTGGACGCCTCAAGGAAGCGCTTGAGGCTTGTGCAAAGCATGCCAGTTGAACCAAATGCAATTATTTGGGGCACCCTATTGGGGGCATGCCGAAAGCATAATGCAGTGGAACTGGCTGATGAGGTTCTTGATTGCCTTATTAGATTGAAAGGGTCAGATCCTGGGAATTATACTATGTTGTCAAACATTTTTGCTGCAACAGGAGACTGGAACAAGGTTGCTAATGTGAGGCTACAGATGAAAAAAACTGGAGCCCAAAAGCCATCAGGTGCTAGTTCTGTAGAGGTGGATAACGAGGTCCATGAATTTTCTGTATGTGATCAATTACACCCTAAATCAGAACAAATATATCAGATGATTAACACATTGGGTAAAGATCTTAAGCCAGTTGGGCATGCCGCAAAGGTTTCAGCAGAAATTGGTGAGGGAGTGATTTAGGTGGAGATACTGTTGAACAGATTCTTGTGTTGCTTGTATCTTCGTACTTGAAGCCATAGGGTTTGTTTCATAGGGAACACTTTTATAAAAGCTGATGGCAAGGAATTTTCCAGAGAATAAGTTCCATATTACTGCTTTTTTGTGTTCTGTGTATAGTTATGAGCTGATTATACCATTGAAGGGGGAAGAAAGTTCTAAACTTGAATTTATATGTGTATATTTAAGCATCCAGTGGTTGTCAATGCCTGTCAAATTTATCCAAGTGACAATGGAACTTGTTACTGTAATGCAAGATATTCTTCTTTATAATCTTTCTGCACCCTTGTATTCTCCTGTGCCGCTGAGGGAATTCATTTTCCTGTACCAATCGTCTTAGCAGTTTATTGAACATGAAGGGTACTAATTTGGACCTGTATGATCATCTTCGATTTCTGTGCTTGATTCCCCAGCCGCCCCTCAATCAAATTAAGTGCTTGGACAAGAGCTGCTGTCAGAGGTAGGAGCCTTTACCCGAATTCACCAGCTGAGAGAATGAAAAGTGCAGAGCTGGGCAGAAAAAAGGATGAGCTCAAACCCAAAAAATTTGAAAAATAATTCAGTCTACTACCGGAGGAGAGCTGACCTATATGTCAAAGGTTTATCACTTATCATAATTCAACTATGTTTTCCCACCAGTGGCCATTTCCTGCCTCCTGTAGAACATGTCATCAGGGTTACAACCACAAAGCTTCGAGGTGGGAATGGAAGTGATTATCACCATCTGTGTTTATAATGTGTAGACATCTTATTCATCTAAGTGTACAGATCAGTCTCCGGTTGCTCCGCATATTACACTTGTGATTAATAGGCATGCTTTTGTTTCTCATCTGGGTTTTCTACTGCTTGCATTTTGAGTATCTGTGTCGCTTAATATATTGAGCATTATAAATAGCTTTTCATTTTGTTGAGTTGTGCTTTGTTGATTAGTAAGAAGAAATATATGAAAATTATTAACAAATAGAATGAGTCGCTCCGTTTGAAAGAGAGACCAGTAGACCACTGCATGTTGCTTGTGCACTGGCGGTTGAGTAGAACTGCATAAATGTATTTTTAATTGTAAATACCTTTTAAGAATATTATTCGAAGATCAAATTGACATGTGCCATACTCTGTTTAACAAAAATATCTGAAAGCAAATCTAATTACCGCCAACATTTACATTGCCCTGCTTTGCTCACTTATCTTTATCACTGTTCACTTGAACCGAAGTCAAAAACTGCAGAAGTGCTCTCATCTCCATGTAGAACTTCCAATCACAAAGTTAGTGGTTCACGTCCCAAACAGCGGCAGCCCAACAAATAACTGGTCTGGATTCTGCCAGCTCACACATTGAAGAGTTGAAAAAGGTTCATTCAATCCAAATATCCACAAAAAGAGTAGGTCATAGGTTTATAGGTGCACGTAGACTCCACTTTCGTGCCAAGTGTAAGTCATATCCCATGCCTGAAAAACGCTAAACAAAAATCCAACTTTGGATGATGATGCTGACGATGAGATAAGCTTGTGGTGCTCATTCATCCACACTTGCAATGCTTCTTTGCATTAATCATCAAATCATCCTACAGTTTCATTGACGCTACGCCAGAGAGAGTGAGAAAAGAGAAGAAGAAGCATGGAAGCTTGTTGTTTGACATCAAATTCCTTCAACAAAACCACCGAACTTGTCCCTGTATCTAAAGCAAGAGTTGTTTCTTACACCAAGAGAAATCATAATCTCAATCACTTTCATTGCAAAAGAGTTGGCTTGTCCTCTTCTATCACATGTAAGTAGTTTCATTCCTGATGATCTGGGGTTTGTGAAATTGTTTGTAAGCATGCATGGTGAGCAACTGCCTTCTAATAGAAATGCTTTCAGGAGAAGCATCAAATCTGAACTCTTCAAAGTGCTCTCTTTAGCTTATGCTATGCCTGATAACTTGGGATTTCTAATTGACTGTAAATAACAGGCTGCCACTTGGAGTCGTCTCTGCCATCTGATGATCACCACAAACCGTTGATTGATGCTGATTGGAGATCATTCAGAGCAAGATTAGTAGCGGCAGAGCAAGCAATCCGGCCCCAGGTCCAAGAGCCTTCAGTTGATCCCGATGCCGCAGTGAATTATCCTCCACAAAGCAGTTTGGGAGACAAATGGGCTCATACAATCCATGAGCCCGAAAAGGGCTGCCTGCTCATTGCAACTGAGAAGCTTGACGGGGTCCACATCTTCGAACGGACGGTGATCCTACTCTTATCAATGGAGCCCATGGGACCATCAGGGATCATACTCAACCGGCCGTCCCTAATGTCCATCAAGGAGATGCGTTCGACGGTGCTGGACGCAGCGGGGACATTCTCCGACCGACCGTTGTTCTTCGGAGGACCTTTAGAAGAAGGGTTGTTTTTGGTGAGCCCAAAAGAGGGTGGTGATGAAGTGGGGAAGAGTGGGGTGTTTGAGCAAGTGATGGAAGGATTGTATTTTGGGACTAAAGAGACTGTTGGTTGTGCTGCTGAAATGGTGAAGAGAAATGCAGTTGGGCCTGAGGATTTTAGGTTCTTTGATGGGTGTTGTGGGTGGGAGAAAGAGCAATTGAATGAGGAAATTAGGGCTGGTTATTGGACGGTGTAGCCCAAGTGTAATTGGGCTAGAAAGCGGAACTCTTGGGCTCTGGGAAGAGCTTCTTTGGCTCATGGGACGTAGAAAAGTTTGGTGAGCCCCGACTCTATTCCTTAGATAGTCGGGGGCAATTATATTTGTGCCAAGGTTTGTCCAAATGTGTGGTGGGTTTGTGTAAAAATGTAACAAGACAGCACCAATTTTGGGCTTGTAATGCATACGTAATGATCTTCAAAAACTTGTTATGCTTCTCATCTCTTTATCCCAAAAAAAGTAATAATAATAACGTTTGGTATTTCCACGTAGCAAGTAAGAATCTGAAATGATGCATTAGGGCTCCTCTTTATCCATACTTCTTTCAATCGCTGTCCTATAATCAATATGATAGTGGTGAGATGTTAAATGGGTCGCATCATACCAGAACAATCCATGTACGACTTGTTACTTAATAAATTAATGATTCATGTTAGATTATTATGATAAAACTAATTTACTTTGTGCCAATCAACGATACCTTAATCTTTGCATGGATTGTTTAATTTGGAGACGGTTTGATATTGGTGTGGCATTGACTTTCAATGCCCGGCTGTTTCCGGGCACGGGTCCTGTCACAACACCAAGAACTCGGAACTCGGATCCGTGCCCACTTTTTTATTAAGTAAAAAAAAAAAAGAGGAAAATATAAAAACGAAAATGCATTTTGCTTTACCCAATTTCCCCCAAACCCAACCGGCCAACCCTAAATCGCGACAAGTCTCAGAATCGGCACCTCCCTCCGTCTCTCCACCAATAACCACCACCCACCGGCACCGATGCAGTGTTGACCGCACCTCTCCCTCCACGAACCTCTTACCTTCCTCGGTTAACTCTTTTCATTTCTCGCAAAGCACAACCATCAGTCCGTCACAGAGCTCTTCACCGTTTGGTCATCTTCTCAGCGGTAGCCACCGCGCGATGGCGTCCGCCACCATAGCTAGTCTCGCTCCATTGTTTTGTCACCACATCAGTTACAACCCCGACATCACAGCCACAACCCACGAGGTATTTTTTTTTTTTTGGTTGTTTTTAAAAAAAATGATGAAATTTAGTATTTGGCATTATTATTGTTAGGTGTTATATATATATATATGCTTAATTTTAATAATTCTGTTAGATGTTTGCCTATAGTTAAATGTTTTGGTTTTGGACTGTTACCGGTTTGTTAGAACTTAGAAGTAAACAATTGTTTTGGCTGCATTTTTTTTTCCAGTGCTTTCACCTTTGAAAATGCGGGTAGAGAAAACTCGGAAAAAAGCCTGTGCCCGGATAATGCCGGGCATATGCCCGGCTCGCATAGAAAAATTTTGGGCACGGTCTGGGTCCGGGTAGCTACGTGTGACATCCGGGTCGGTCCTTAAACCCGACCAATCTTTTTTGCCATCTTTATTTCTCCCTCTTCTATTAATATTTTTTTTATTATTTATTGAAAAGATAAGACTGTAATAATTATTATTTAAGTTTCTTTTCAAAAATATAACAACAATTTAATTTAATAGTGAAAAGATTTGATTAAAATAATATTAATTTATTCTTATTTGATGACTCTTTTGAAGGAAATTATATTTTTCAATCCACTTATTTACCACATCAGTAAATAAATTAATATTTAAAAAGTAAAATCTAAAAAATATTTTGGAGATGCTCCGATAAAGTATAAACCTCTGTTTCGCTCAGCAAATTGTAGTGGAAGACTGGAAGTGAGCAACCTCAATTTGAAGTTGCTTATTCCAAAAAGAAAAAGGGGGTATAAAGTGAATAGTTGGAACCTTTGATCTTTCAATTTGAATTTTAAGAACCTGCACCTTTCACGCCTTTCAATTTTCCAATCTTGAAGCTGTTTGTAAAATTATAGTTTCACTCGATTCTTTTTAGGGGGAAAAAAAAAAAAAAAGTTGTAGTGATTTGATACGGTGATGTCATATTCTTGAGTAAAACTGATGAAAGTTATAGTTTCAATTTATTTGTCTCTAAAGATGACTCCAGTAAAGAGATTCCATCACTTTCAATAAGCAAATCTTTGGCAATAATTAATCCCATCCCATCTTGCTAAACTTTGATTGTTGAGTTGTCCAGAAATTCATCCATTAAGCAATAAAGGCTTCACATATTTGGATTTGTTATTTCATGAATATAACACTCTATGCACACACACACCCCTGTCAATCACACTCATGTCCCACGAGAAATTTACTGCAATCATAATTGCAACCCGTTTGTTCTCCACTTCCACCAAAACCCTACCTGATCCCAGGCTATTTCCATTTATATTTGCCAAGCAATTTTGATTTTAACAATATAAAGTTTGTTGAATTATTATTGTTACCCGTATTATTATTATCATCATCATCATCATCTAACCCAAACAAAAAAGAAGGCACATGGTCCCGCACCAGGAAAACCTGAGCCCATAAGATTATATTGGAAAGTTTTGGGTTTTAATTTGAGGATGTCTAGTGTTATCATGTTTGGTAATCATGTATGGGACACTTTTTTAACGCTTTTCCTTTTCTGCTTCTGGCCATGAGGCAAGCTATCTTCGGATCACTCAGCTAGCTCCATTTGACAGTGCTTTTGGAAAAGCAGCTTTCTCACATTAATTCAGGCTCTTTCTATTTTCTCCTGAAGTTAACCAAAAGCAGTTTCCTATGGCCATTAATTGGGCAGCTTAGAATGCACCTATCTATGTTCTTGTTAATTGTTATGAACCCCAGAAAATGACCCTGATGAAGGAAATGAGATATTGCCACAAACAAAATGAAATTATTCTACGAATTTTCTTTTTCTGAATCTTTTCTTGCCTGCCGCTCTTCTTCTTTTCTTGCTCGTTGGATCCTCTGCCATGAAAAATACGAAATAGCTTTATGGAAATTCATTTGTATGACTGTAGGGTACACCCACCCCCAATTCATATATCGAACATTTGTCACACAAAAATCTCAATCAAATGAAACAGGGAATCAATGATCACGATAAAAGATTACACGTAATTGGCTGCAATCTTAATTAACAATGGGTTGGTATGAAAGAATAAAGAGCCAATCAAAACACAAACAAAAGCAATAATCCAACTATTGATTCCATTTTTACCTGTATTTCCAATAATTGTATATCTCACAAGTTCTTTATTTATAAATTATTAACTTATTTATTCCATAAGTAGATTACGAAAGTTCACTTATCATATACGCGTCTGTTAGCAGCGTGAAATAGCACCCAACTACAAACATAATGCCATCCACAAAATATTTGTACAATTAACAATATAAAATAATTAATCTATTTTTCTCTTCTTCTTTTTTTCCTTCAACCATGTACTCTTAAATAGTTAAGAAAATATATCTTTCTAGTCATCAAATGAAAATAAGTTTTGATATTTTAAAACAATGGAGCCAATCCAATTAGGATCTCACCTCTATTTCGACTAGGGTATAATTCAAAAATCAACTTTTAAAGTTTAGAAGAATTTATTATAAATAAATTGTAATTTTGTTTTTTGTTATTGAGTAGATTATTTGGTTAATATTAAAAAGTTGCCTTTACTAAAAAAATTACAAAAACTACTTTTACAAATAGTGATTATTTCAGAGAGAATTATTAATAAGCAATGATTATGTCGAAAGTCCTCTTTTTTATAATCACACAATTAAATAATGAAAAATAAAAAAAAATATTATAATTTTAATCCGAATAAATATTGAGGGTGAGATGGCTGAAAACATAGTAGTGATTACCGGAGACAAGAAAATAAAGCGACAAGTGGGAAACGTTAGCAAAGCTGCGAAACAGCAGTTTAGACTTTAGATTAGATAGAGGGAATCTTGATTGTCTACGTACGTTGTACTGTACTTTAGTCTTTAAAAATGAAATGTGAAGGTTCATGTTCATGTAAAGAGAAAACAAGCGCTGTTGACGCGCGTGGTTGTAAATGTGAACAACATTCCTTAAAAGTCTTTAGAAAAATCGCCGTTCAATTCAATAACCCAAGATTCAAGAGTAATAAGGGAGTGGGGTTGGCTTACTTTTGGAAACTGTTGGGTTGTTGTCTCAGTTACTCTCCTACGTTACGTTTACAGTCTCTCTCTCACTCTATGCTCAATTCATTCACCATTTTCTTCTTCTTCTTTTTATAAATTATTTTGATTTTTTTTTATTTAAAATAATTATGTGTGCCCAAAAAAGCATGGGAGGTGGAGAGAATCTAGAATTTGTGGAAAAAAAAATTGCTCTTCCCCTCCTTCATACTCTATTATACTTATAACAAGTTAACAACAACAATAATAAAAATAAAAATAAATCATTAAAAAGCCAAAGCCAAAGCTGAAGCAAAGTATATAGACAGACAAGGAATTGTGAGTTATGTGAGAGATTGAGAGAGACAGAGACACCACTAGTTGACAAAAAAAAAAAAAAAATCAAGTCTTTGAAGTCGTTGTTGTTGTTGTTGTTGTAGGGAAACTACTTTTGTTTTTGAGAAGATCTACTATTTTCTGGGATGTGGGGGATCTCTTTATTCTCTTATCAGGTTCTGGCCCAGAACCAAATCTTAATTTTCCCTTTTTTTCATGCTTCTTTTATTAATATTACCTGTTGGTCTGGTGATGATCTATTATTTATCTGATAAGCTAAACTTCTTCTTCAGCATGGAGCTAGTTCGGTGCGTTTATGAGGAAGCTTTGACAGGGGGTGGTGGATGATATAATTATGAGGTAAAATTCTTTTTGTTTGTTTTTGCTTTTGTGCTTTTAATTTATTTGCCTGGATAATTTTTTTCCCCCTCCTGGTTTCTCTCGTTTATTTTGGGTTTTTGTGCTTGATGATTGATTTGTGCCTTCTCTCACTTCAAATTCTTTTTTTTTTTTTTCGTTCAACATTTCTGCTTTGATTTTTGCTACTTGGGGCTCTGCATTTTTTTTTTCCGGCCTTGTTATTGTTATTTTAGCATTGAATTCATGTTCATAGGAAAAATGATTGTCTATCTTCTTTTGCTTTGTTGAGGGCTTTATGTGGAGTACTTGATCTCTACCGCTGGATTCTCATTCCTTAATATGAACTCGTTGAATGTAGTTTGGGAATTGACTTCAATCTATGATTTGGAGCTAATGTTGTGTTATACTTTCTTGCGATCTTTTTTATTGCATTGCTTAAGGCCCCAGATCGTTCAAGTTACTGGATATCAAGTCCGCACTGTTCAATAAGTCATATGTTTCGTTTTGCAATATCCTATATAAGATCTTGGCATCAAGATTGGAAATTTACACTAGTTTAGTTTGTAACGTGTGCTTCTTCCATTGTCTGTTTTGAAATGGGAAACATTTTGTTAAGCTTTTTGTTATCATCATCATCATTATTATTATTATTATTATTTTCAAAACGAGTAACCTCCCCCTCTCTCTTCCTCTTCCTCTCCCTCTCTTTTCCTTTCCATTAATTTTGCAGGAATGGGAACTGAAGTACAGTCTGAGATGTATATGCCTTGTTATTATTCCTTGAGAGATCTAAATGACAATACTGGCAATGGTAGCTGGTCACTACATCAGCAGAACAGTATGTTAGGAATTGGACAGTATCATGATTTTTGCTTGACAAGGCCAGCAATAGATGTCAATGATCATTCTGACAAAGAACAACTGAGACAAACTATATTGACGCACGAATCTGTGTTCAGGCATCAGGTATTCATTTCTCAAATTTTTCTGTTGTACTATAAAGTTAGATTTGTGGAATATTAAACAATAGAGGTTGAAATGTCTCTGCTTGTTGCAAAAGCTGAGTACATGGTTTTGTTTTCCAGCTCCATGAACTCCATCGGCTTTACAGAATACAAAGGGACATGATGAATGAAATGAGAAGCAAAGAATTGCACAGACACACGATGCAAAGAGGAACACCCCAATTTAGTTTCTGTTCTTCTGGTATTCCAGCGGTAGACGACAATGGGAGGCAGCATACTTCCAACTTGTTTTTAAACCATGGTAGAGTATCCTTGTCAGATACTGATAGCATCCAATGTGAGTTTAGATCCACGGAAGAGAATATCCTGCAATCCAGTTATGGTCCTACCCAAAATGAGTTAAGATTGAAGGACTGTGAGATGTCAGAATCTGAATGCAAGAAGTTACGAAGAAGGTTGTTCGATCTTGAACTTCCTGCTGATGCATACATGAATGATGAAGAAGAAGGTCCAGGACTTTCTGGAGTGTCCGCGGCTGAAAGTTATCTTCTTAGCAGGAGCCATGCGATGACTCGTGATAGGGATGGAAATCTATCTATTCACACCGGTGTCAACTCTGGCTGTATTGGTGATGTGCCGAATATGAGGTATCCCCACGGGTGGTGGAGAAATTTGAATGAACCTATCAAGCTTAAGGAAGCATCTTCTTCAGCTTTGACTGATGTTTTGGGAAATAATATATGCTCCAAAGAGGAGATGGAAAGACAGGTCCTATCTTCAAATTCAAATACAAGCTTTCAGTGTTTGTCTAAATTTTCTCAAGACTCCCCAAAAGTTAGGGAGATAGGAGTTAGCCTCAACTGTCTGCTTTTAGAAACTCAAAGGCGACAAAAAGGGTTGTTGGCTAATAATACTGAAGCTGGTAAGTTCTTATTTAGCTATGTTGGTATAAATCTCTTAAGATGTTTTAAGTTTACATTTTGTGTGTGTCTCTTTTATCATGGTTTTAAGTTTACATTTTGGAAGTGCCTCTTTTGTCGTTTCAGTAATTTTGCATAAATTAGCAATGGCTAAAACTTTTTGCATTATAAATCTTTTTGGATATGAAACTTTTTGAATTATAACTTGGCCATAAAAATAAATTTTAGCAGTTTGGTCATCTCTTAGCATTTCAGAGCTGGTTAATATAAGCTGACTGATCAATATGGCTTTCTATTTAGGCCAAATCGGAAGCAATGGGCGTTCCCTTTTTGAAAGTTTCCATTCTGGAGATCTTCCTGCAACTTCTAAGTCACAGCAAACTGAACCAAGGAACTCAAATGAGCTTGTGAAGAAGAAACTTTTTGGTGTAGAAATATGTGATAGAAACCATGATGCATCTGTCGAGGACTCACGTATGCAAATTCGGCACTCATTTTTCCCTCAATCTAATGTGGAAAATTCTGAATCCTCCTTGTTTTCTTCTTGGAAAAAAATCCATTCTGAGGTTAGCCAGGATATGGCAATGGTTCAAGGGAACCCTTCTTTTAGCAGCTTTACTCCATCAAATAAGAGTTCAGTGGCAGAGATGGAGAGCACTGAAGGTATTCAGAACAAATTGCTTGTTTGCAGCAATTTGCGATCCATTCCTAGTATTAGTGCTGAAGCATCTTCACGAACTCACCTTTGCCATAGTTCTCCGCTGGAGTCCAAAGAATCATGTGTTTGCTACTCATTGAATGGCTTTAGTCACCTGAATCCGAATGGCAGCAGTAACGATAGTTCTGCTTCTGAAAAACTCACTCAAGATGGTCCTAATAATTCCAGTCGGCATTTAGGCTCCATGATGGATGCAAAGTTTTCAGATCAAAAGAAAGCAGATGCAGTAATTTCTTCAAACGGGTACCAAAATGAGGGAATTTCTCAATGTGCTGCAGTATCTGCCAATGAGTCAAGAAAGCAGAGCTCTCAGACGATATTGCCTTGGCTTAAAGCAGTGCCTTCATGCAATGGCTGCTCTTTTGAAGAAAGGCAAGGTTCTTCTCAGATGAATCTTGACTCCTTGCGTAGCAGTTTTCAGCATTTTGTTGACAAAACTGAAATGATGAGAAAGAGCTCCTTTCAAAGCTATGTTCAGGATTCTTCATCAGCGACGTGTGCTCTTGATGCTGAGCACCAGAGGACAGAAGTTGGTGAGTGTTCAAGCAGTAGGAAGATTCTCGGATGTTCCATTTTTGAGAAGGCTCCTATATCCATGGATCATCCTTCTCCTAGTAACCCCGCAAAGCCAAGTTATCCTGCTGCGGTAGTTGATGATACCAACCCTCTTAAAGATGGGCCACATAATACCAAGGCCCCTGGTGAATTATCACCTAAACTTGGAGAGCGGCGTGAGGCAGAGAGTTGGATAGAAAAGGGATTAATTAATCTCAGTTCTGATTCAATATGTCACATAGATTTGAACAAGAGTGTCATTGATGAAGGGTTTGGAGAAGAGACTGAACCGACAACATGCTCTTGCTCAAGAAACAAGCTGAAGACTTCAGTAGAGATAGATTTGGAGGCACCAGTAGTTGATGAAACGGAACTTGATGTCGCTCCTGGCTTTGAATCTTTTCAAAGCAAACTCCCTCCTGGTTATGAATCTTCTCAAAGCAAACACGCTTCATCTCTCGAATCTGTTCAGAGGAAACTCCCTCCTGATTTTGAATCTTTTCAAAGCAAGCACCCTTCGCGTTCTGAATCTACTCAAAGCAAACTCCCTCCTGGTTTTGAATCTTTTCAAAGTAAACGCCTACCTGATTCCGAATCTGTTCAAAGCAATCGTCCTCATGGTTTTGAATCTTTTCCAAGCAAACACTGTCCTCGTTCCGAATCTGTTCAAAGCAAACTTCCTCCTGGTTTTGAATCTTTTGAAAGTAAACGCCCACTTGGTTCTGAATCTGTTCGAAGCAATCTCCCTCCTGGTTTCGAGTCTGTTCAAAGCAAACACCCTTCTGGTTCCAAGTCTGTTCAAAGCAATCTCCCTCCTGGTTTTGAGTCTTTTCAAAGTAAACACCCTTCTGCTTCTGAATCTCTTGAAAGCGAACTACCTCGTGGTTTTGAACCTCTTCACAGTGAACTCCCTCCTGGTTTTGAATCTTTACAATGCAAGCTCAAAGAACCTGGTGACAGGCTACAAGACCAATCTGGAGAACCACATGGACTGATCGCGGCTGCTGCTCAGGCTTTGGTTGCCATTTCTTCATCTCGCATTCCTCTTCAGGTTGATAACTTTTGTCACCAATCAGAAGCTTCCCCAGGGGATCCCCTGCATTGGTTTGCGGAGGTGATTTCTTCTTACAAAGGTGATATTCAAAACGAGATAGAATCTGTTTCAATGGGTAAGAATAGTGTTCATGAAGATATTTTACCTGATGGGATGGATTACTTCGAGTATATGACGTTAAGTTTAACAGAAGCGAAGGTAGAAGAAATTGGTACTTATAGGCCACAGGTTTTTGAGAACTCCAAAAATGAAAACATTTTGCTAAAACGGCCTAGAAGAGGTCAGGCACGGAGAGGAAGGCAGCGAAAGGACTTTCAAAGAGATGTGCTTCCCACTCTTTCTTCACTACTAAAAAATGAGGTATCCGAGGATCTTCAAACAATCGAAGGGCTGATTCAAGCAACTGGTGGCACCTGGAGATCAAGTTTAGCGTTGAAAAACACAAGAAGTGGTGGGGGGAGGAGAAAGAGACGTGTGCCGGATTCTGACGGCCTGCCAAATGCAACTGAAACTCAGCTGTCTAACTGCAGAGAAGTGGCAATTGAGGATCATACAAACCTTTTCGGCTGGGGAAAGAGGACGAGACGTCCCCCGAGGCAGAGATACCCAATAACTAATCCTCTTCTCGCCATAAAATGATTCGAAACATGGAGGTCTGATCTGCGAGAATTACAGTTGTTGTCACTCTATTTTGGATTCTCCATGCCTGATTCATGACATTGTACACGCTTTCTTTGCTTAACCTGAATTTGGTTTCTCATAAGAAACTTTGAGTGAGCTGTGTGATTAATCATGAATAAGTTTCATTGTTGATTCCTAAATCCTGAGGTTAAACCGAAACCTTTCGGCTTAGTGTAGTATGCATGAGTGCGGGTGTTTGTCTGAAAGTATAGCATCTATGATATATTTAGTACAGATTAAGAAATCCTTCGTAGCAGAAGCATGATTGGCTTGAATGATTGAATTTGGATGTTAATGAAATCCATTTTTACGAAGAAATGTGGCCAATTAACCAACCAAATCAACAAAATTACTTGTTATATGTGACATCTTCATCTTGCGGTTGCATTGGGACTAAAGTATTTGTGATTTTTGTGAGACGAAACGGCAGATCTAAACAATTGGTACATGATCTACTTATTGGGGTTGACTATCACCCAAGCGATTGTGGCTGTGCTGTAGAATTAAAAAAAATAAAAATAAAATGGCTGGTCGCTGGCACTGATTATTATATGTATTAATAATTTTTTTTTATTATTAGACTGATATTAGCAGCTGCCTATTAAAATTATTCTTGAAAAATGCGTCCTAGTCGATAAATAAAGAAGTGAGCATAAGATAACTCAAAGCAAGAGAGAACTGCCATCCAGGAAAAAAAAAAGAAGAATCAAGAAAGAACACAATGCAAGCGCAGAGCCAGATTCCGGAATTATTCGATGTAATAATACTGGGAGCTTCAGGCTTCACGGGCAAGTATGTGGTGAGAGAAGCCTTAAAGTTGTTCAATTTTCCTTCTTCTCCTATCAAAAGCCTAGCTTTGGCAGGCCGCAACCCCACCAAGGTTAAGCAAGCTCTCCAATGGGCCTCCCCTTCCCATTCCCTTTCAATTCCGATCCTCACCGCTGACACCACCGACCCACCTTCCCTCCACCGCCTCTGCTCCCAATCCAAGTTGCTTCAACTGCGTTGGCCCCTATCGCCTCCATGGAGATCCTGTTGCCGCCTGCGTGCACTCCGGGTCCGCCTTCTTTGTTTCCTTCTGTTTATTATTATTGTTACTATTATTTTTGCTATTCATTTACTTTGTTCGATCAGATTAAAGGTCTGTTTCTGTTTGAGGTGTTGTGCCTATACCTGCCGTGGAATTGTGGAATTGGAATCACTAGTACAGTTGTACTACTTTCAAAATTAAGCTGTCGCATAACTCTGAGAACAACATACCCAAGATAGTTTTTTTTTTCAATTGAGTTTGCTTGTCGATTAACAAATTGGAGTTCCATTGGAACGAAGAGAGAGAGAGAGAGAGAGAGAGAGAGAGGAATCTGTTACTTTTGTATGTTTAGTCAGTGTTGTGATTTCTCTTTATGTTGATTTTATCTAATAGGTGTGACTACTTGGATATAAGTGGGGAGCCAGAGTTCATGGAGAGAATGGAGGCCAGGTACCACGAGAAGGCTGTGGAAACAGGTTCTTTGCTGGTTTCTGCATGTGGGTTTGATTCCATTCCTGCTGAATTGGGGGTAATGTTCAATTCCAGGCAGTGGATACCCCCGGCGGTGCCAAACCAAATTGAGGCTTACGTTAGCCTAGAGTCTGATAAAAGAATTGTGGGAAATTTTGGTACATATGAGTCTGCTGTTTTGGGTGTGGCCAATGCTCAAGAGTTGCAAAAGCTGAGGCGATCAAGACCCAGGAGAGCAAGGCCAGTGGTGAGGACTTATTCTGGTTTACTTGTTTGTATGTTTACTATAAATTGTTGTTAGCAGGTGTTGTATGGTTTGGAAAATGTGCTTGGTGTATGAATCTAAAATTCATTTTCTGGTGAACAATGTATAATGCTGCCGGAATTTGTGCTAGTGGCGGTAAGTTGTCGCTTGTGATGATAAAGGGAATGACCTTGATGATGTTCTTGGCCTTTGTAATTTTCTATCAAGTGTTTAACTTTATGGCTGTGTTTCAAAGTTCTCTTCTTTCTTCATTATGTTGTTTCTACATAACCATGGTCTGAAGTACCATGAACCTGATTTTGGCTCTGAGATATGCCTAAATCCGTGGTAGACATCTTGTTATCCTTCAATACATTGAGATGGTTTGTTCTATAAAGTCAAGATCGAAAGTCTCATGAAACCACCTAAAATTGTTTAACAAAAATGAAGTCAATTGTACTTTGAAATCATTTTTCTATTTCAAATTCTCTTTTTGACTATAAGGTGTACATTGATGTTAATTAATTATGGTTGCAGATTCCTGGTCCAGCTCCTCTAAGAGGGCCATTGGTAGAAAGCCAGAAGAGGATTGGCCTTTGGGCTATAAAGTTACCTTCGGCAGATGCTACTGTTGTCCGAAGAACTCTTTCAATTTTAACAGAAAACCCTCATGGTCTTCCTGGGGCCAACGAGAGTCCTGAACAGAGAGAAAAACGAGAGGCTTTTTGGTCAACTGTGAAGCCAGCTCATTTTGGGGTAAAATTAGGATCTAAATCTTTGTTAGACATCTTTAGATTCATCATACTTGGGATATCCATTGGGCTCTTAAGCGGACTTTCCTTTGGGAGGTGGCTTCTCTTAAAATTTCCTTCAATTTTCAGCCTTGGATGGTTCAGGAAGAGGGGCCCCTCTGAAGATGAGGTTGAAAGTGCTTCATTTAAAATGTGGTTTATCGGACATGGCTTTAGTGACAGCAGTCTTGTTTCACAAGGGAATGCCAAACCTGACATGGAAATAATAACACGAGTTACGGGACCTGAGATTGGTTATATAGCCACTCCAATAATACTTATGCAGTGTGCTCTTATTGTCTTGAGCCAACGTGAAATTCTACCCAAGGGAGGAGTTTTTCCACCAGGAATTGTCTTTGGTGCAACAGAGCTTCAACAAAGACTACAAGAGAATGGAATATCTTTTGATGTTATTTCAAAGAGTTCACTTCCTGCCTAACGGGTGTAGCTTTCATTTCCAGGAAACAGAGAACTTTGAACTTTTATCATACAACTCCAATAAATAATAAATGAGAAGTTCTGTCGAAATCTTGTCATAGCTTTGATGAGATCATTTGTTGATTTGCTTCTGCCTGTGTCCAGTAATTGCATTTTTGCATCCTTAAACCCATCAGTTTCTGTTGGATAAGTTAATGCAGGTTGGGGTCATTAATATCCTCACCAATTCTTTTATTTATTTAATTTTTTAAAAGGAGTGTGGTTCTGTCTCTGACCGCGCTTGCTAAGTTTTGAGCTCATCTATTTCCATTATTTATATGTCCAAGATTATTTGTGTCATCCACACAAAGTTATGCAAATTTATAAAATACCAACCTGTGATTCGAAGAAATTTTTTTGTACGCATATTTCCCATGTTCTTAAAGGGGAAAAAAATTGTATGTCGTAGTTTACAAAACCCATAACTAAATTTGAGATGCAAATTTTTTTGGGAAATAGATTTGCTTATATGTTTTGCAGACTTGTCCAGCTCCACCAACATGTCCACTGCTAGAATTTTTGTAAGAACATCAGCCTCTGGTCTCTGAAGTCTGAATCTACCAATGGCAGATTCTATGCTTGTTCAAAGAATTTCATAATATGAAGTTCAGCTTTGAATGCAGAAAGTAGAGTTCTTGTTAAGAGTTTACACTGCTTACACCACACTATTAATTGAGAGCTGCTGAGTCTATTCTCATTATTATTCTGATTCTTTTAAGTTTCTGCATCGTCATATTGGTAATACAAAGACATTGCCAGGAAAACAGAAGAGTTATTTTGAACATTAAAGACTTTGCTCTTTAATTCTTCCACATCTCAACGAGCTCAGTCAATCTCTTCTTCAAACTCCCACCTTGTTCTATTGCTGTCCTAGCCTCTTCTCTAATTCGCATTTCTTGGATTCTAAGTAACTCATTCCCCATCATCTCACTGATGTTTTCGGCAATCTGCTCCCCCTTCATTATTGCTTCTCCTCCCCAGCCCCAACTCTGCACCCATATTCCCATTCCAGTCCTCTCCACCACATCTGCATTAATCTTTTGGTCTCCATGCTGTGGCCAAGCCAAAGCTTGCACGCCATTCCACATAGCCTTAGTCACTGAATTCCACCCACAGTAAGTCAAAAATCCGCCTATTGCTGGATTGCCTTAGAATGCTTTCTTGATCCAACCAATGCTTCACCACCAATCCCTTTCCCTTCACACTCTCCATTAGTTCGTGTCCAATTACATCTGACAACTCCAGATCATCTTCTCGATCAACTTTCTTATCTTTCACAACCCACAAAAAATGACGAACACTCCTCACTAACCATCACCCAACTCTCTGAGTTGCTCCCTCGACATACCAGTCCTACTGCCAAAGCTAACATCCACCACAGACCCAGTTGCTTGATCATCAAGCCAAGCTAAAGGTTGACTCTTCTCGAAACCATACAGAGGAAGCAACCCAATGGGAATAACTAAGGGTAGCCCCTCGATGACTTTACCACCATTCAGTTCTGCCAACGTTTTTCCTTCAATAGTTTTGGATATGTTGACAAGAATTCCATCTGATTCTATCATCTTCTTAGCATTCTCTATGAAAGAAGTCTTCAGGAAATTGTTCATATCTTGGAAAAGCGGTGGGAGGATCCATGGTTTGGGAATCGGTTCGAGTGTTGGCATTTCAATAGCATCTTTGGAGCCAACAAGTGTGTGTGTGTGGAAGGATACAAATAGTGTTAACATTTTAGCAGATGATGTGAAGAAGATGTAATTAGGAACGTTAATAGCTCTAGAGATTGGAAGAACAGAGGCAGTTAAGGTCATGTCAGTAACAGGAGCCGAGAGAGGCGGTGAAGAGAGTGAAGGAAGAAGAGAAAGAGAGGAGGTGACATGATTCTCTGGTGACTTTAATGTTGTGGTAAAAAGGGTCATCTTCTGAATTGGCATAAAGATTCTCAAATGGAACAAGATGAAGCTTTGCTTGACTAATTTGTGGGAAAGTAGAGAAAAATTGAGACAAAGGCCGAGACTCGGCAAGTGACATTGACATGGTGTGCTGTCAGCAAAGCGGCTAGCCTGAGAAATGGCGTCAGATGCCCCATGCCTGAACTGGAAAGGAGAGCGAAAAGTCGAGAAGGTTTTAAGTTCGCTGGAATCTGCCATTTTAGTGCAAAATTTGGCTTGGCTTGGGAAGCTGCTATGGATAATACGTGGTATCTTTTTGATAATTTTAAGTGTGAGCGCGCGCTTGTGCGTAGCGGTAGCGAATCAATTCTGGCAACGTCAATTCACTATTTCCCCCTCCCTCATTTTCCCCTTTTTCTCTATGAAAGGTGCCTTCATGACCAGCTTCATAGAGTTTGCAAGCCTGTGAAAAAAGGAAAATTAACTAAAGCAGAATCAACAGTCAGCAGGTTTTACTTGAAGGCCAAGAAAGTTTGGACTAACAAAGTAGTTGGGGATTGAAATTGAATGTTGATTTTTTGTGGACTTCTCCATCCATGCGGGTGAAATTACTTAATAGTTACAGCTATTATAAGATCATGCCTTGATTTCCATCTCAATTCAATTTTGTGTTGCACTTTCATAATTTGGAGTTTAATTTTTAATCCTATTCCAACTTGCATTATACTTCATTTATAAGTCAACAAATCACTTGCAAGCCACTTAATTAGTTCATGGTGTGTTTTATCAATGGGTAATAAGAATGGGTTGAAATTGAAATAAGCTGGCATAATAGGGAATGGACACTATAATAAATTGTTTACTTTAAATGTATGAATGAAAATCAAAATCGAAACCGGAATAAATATTGTCATTAATATATTTTCTTTATCTTGAAATTGAAATGCATTGTTGTAAGTTATTAAAATGACTTTAGTTGATTATATTCATTATATATTATAAAAATTATGATTATTATTATTCAAAATAATTATTGTTAATAATAATAATAATTATTATTATTTAATTATTATGACTACTATTATTATAATAATCATAACATAATAATAATTATTTTGATGATGATGATGATTATGATGATGATGATGATTATTATTATTATTATAAATGGGGTAAAAAGGGATTTTGAATTTTTACTAAAGGTACAAATATCAATTCACTTGTCATTCTTGCCTTTCCTTGGGAATGAGATTCTCATTCCATAAATTTATAGGGTCCATTCAAATTTCATTCTCATTCTCCGTCCTTATAAGAAATTTTAAAATATATCAAAGGTAATACAATAAACTAATACATTTATAATATGTATATTTAGACTTAATATGATCACTACTTACATGATGATTTTTCACAATAAATACTTATATGTCATAACATAATTTATTTGGTATATGGCTGACCTCTGATGTATTATATAATTTCTTTTATTTTAGATGTAAACAAGTAAATAAATCCCATTCCCATTCCCATTCCCATTCTCAATTAGTAAATACATCATAAATGTTGTAAATAACTAATTTTATTAAATTAGTAGTGCAATTATATAAAAATAATAATAAGAAAATTATATTTACACCACATTTATTTTGTCGTATATACATCTAATCACCTCAAAAGTTTGAAATGTTTTTTGCACCACCTTTGTTTTTAAGTTTGTATCAATAAACCACGTCGACACTAAAAATGATTATTTTACCTCTAAATGAATTAAAAGAATATTTTATTCTATAAATTTTTAAAAATAATAATTACAAGAATACCCCTAAATTTAATAAAATAAATAAATCTCAAATCCAATTATGTTAATTTTTTATAATTATAATTTCATTTAAAAACTATCATGTTAATTTTTTGTAATTATAATTTCATTTAATTTGTATAGGGAAGTTTCTTAATATTAATTATTAGGAAGTTTACAATAATTATAGGGAGCTTTTCTCTCCATGTTAATTTTTGTAAACTTCCCATACTTAATTTAATTACAAAATTAAATGAGATTATAATTGCAAAGTGTTAACTTTTTTTATAATTATAATTTGATTTAAAATTATCATTTTAAATTTTGAGATTTATTTATTTTATTGAATTTAAAGTAGTTGATTAATAAAAAATTATAAATAAAGGTTGTGTAAAGAATGTGTCAAAATTTTGTAGTGATTATATATATATATATATATAAAGATTGTGCAAAATATTAATTGCGTAAAGGAAAATGATCAAGAGAGAATCCAAAGAGGCCCCCCTATAGAGTTGTTATCGATTTTGTATTGAATGAGTTCATAGACAATTAATCCACCGGTGACCAAATTATCATGCACTCTTTGTTTTTCCTCGCCATCTTTAACGTTGAGAATCCAAAGAGCGCCCAACCCCCCCCACCCCCCCCCCCAACCACCAAAAAAGAATCCAACGGTGTCGTTTGAGGGATCAACAAACGTCGTCGTTTACTGATCTTTATCCACAGTTATATTATTACCCCCAAACAAAAACCCATCCGCTGATAAACCCCACTTGAAACCGCAAAAAGCTCAGCGAAATCCTCCCAATTTTGGCACCAATTCTTAAAAATGAGCACCTGCAGAGCCATAATTCGAACATCTTTCTCTTTCGTTGAATCAAAATTCTATTTTTTACCTTCAAAATCTTTCCTCTCTCTCTCCCTTCGCTCTCAAAAACCAGGTACACATAACATATACATACATGTATATTACAAAAGTATAAATTTTTGTTCAGTTTCTGACGATTTATCTTATGTAAAATTTGATAGGACCTATTAGTCCGTACAGTGTTCGTACAAGACAATATGGTTCAGTGCAAGCAGCAATTTCACTAGAAAATGGTAATAATTTGATAGATGATGAAAACGACACGCCGTCCAAGGACAATGTGGAGAAGTTACTAACAAACCCTGATGACGTGACCCAGTTTATGAAAATGGAGAGGAGTTGTATGGTGAATGATGGAGTTGGGAGCATGGAATCATTGAGTAATAAAAGATGGTTTCCTTATTTGGATAGATATAAATGTGGGGATGTGTATTTGAGTAGCAGTGAGGTTGTGGAGGCGTTGTCCCCATACTTGATGGAGGAGAGGAAGGAGAGGTTTGTGAACGTTGTGAAAAATCGGAGCTATTCGGTGTGTTTGGTGGTGGAAGGACTGAGTGATTTTGGAAATGTTTCGGCTACATTTCGGTCTGCTGATGCCCTTGGGGTGCAATCTGTTCATGTTGTGTCGTGTGATAGCTCAAAAAGGTGTTTTGGAGTTTGAAGTTTGAAGTGAAATTGCATTTGTTTATGGATTATTATTAATTGTAATTTGCCGTCTTGATAACCAATTGATATCTGGCTCTTTTGGTTATGCTTTCCTCTACAGTTTTGACATTTTATAGAGAGTTCGGCAGTTTTGTGATTGAACTGGAATTATGATTGCAAGCTATGTGTTTGTATAGCATGACATGCTTAGTATACCATAGGATATCAGTATATCATGTCAGATTCAGTTTTGAAATGAAAGGATTTAATCTTTAGGCCTATGTTCAGGTACTGCTTGGAGCTAGATGGATTTTCTAGAATTAGGTTTTAAGCATGAATTGTATTCATTATTATTTTAACCAAAAAAAATGATATTAATCGCCATGGGAAATATTGGTGCTGTGGTGCACGAACCTCACTGTATGTGAGTAGAAAAATGTAATTGTACTTCAGTTTGTGGTTGTGTTTTGTTGTTGGCTGAGCTGAAACTAATTTTTGCTTTCTCAACATCACCTGCATTCTCTCATGCAGGTACAGAGAAAATCGCCATGTTAGCATGGGTGCTGAGAAGTGGTTGGACATTGAACTGTGGGATGCCCCTCAAGAGTGCTTTAATGTTTTAAGGTCTCGTGGTTATCGAATTGCTACAACACATGTGGGAATGGATGCGGTATTTATCAATCCTACTTCCTATTGGTATTCATCAATGTTGCCTAATATCTGTTTGGAAATGTTCCCCCCCCCCCCCACCAAAAAAAAAGCTTAGCGTCTGGAAGTTAATATCCTGTACTCTGTATGTCAGTTTATGAAGATTATTGCTAAATTTGTGTTTTTAAGTTCTTCAATATTATATATATAATTACTTAATATTAAGTGCTGTGCTTAGATATCCGCTTATGACATGGACTGGTCATGCCCGACTGCAATTGTTGTGGGAATGAAAACAGGTAATTGATTTTAAGCTTTGTTGTAACATCTAGTTTTCATGTTTCTCTTGGAAAACTCCTCTTGATCTCTTTCTTTTGGAATGCATCAAAATTTTAAGAATGACGAAGTCATGAAATATATAATATAAACCTTCAATCTGCTCATGGTCTTGGGAGCCATTATGGTACTCATTTCTTTATTGGTTATTAATACCACTTGAGGTTTGTGTTCCTAAAATGCAGGGGTGTAAGTGATGAGGCTTTAAGCCTGTCAGATTTACGCTGCAGTATTCCAATGAAAGGCATGGTGGACTCATTCAACGTTTCAGTTGCTGCAGGCATCCTCATGCATCATGCTGTTTGTGACAGAGCTACTCGCTTGGTAGTAGTGTTTCCCTTGATTCTATGGTTCTTGTTATATAAACATGAGACCTTCCAAAGATAAAAGCAACTCAACTTCCTGAATAAATTGTGTTCATTCATTTTTATGATGTAGATTGTTAAAATGAATCAGGGTCTACAAATCAATATAAGAATTGAGAAGCTATACTGTTGCATTTGTTTTTTCAGGGTTGTAATGGTGATCTCACATCGGAAGAAAAACAAATCTTACTTGCGGAGTTCTCACTGCGGCACAGCAAAAGTGCCATAAGCATTGTGCATGAGTATGCAAAACGAAAGGAAACTACACACATGCCAACACTGTAACATGGAGATCAATTTGCTCAATGTTGGGGATAAGCAAATTTTGGTTCGGTGCTTATTGTGGAAGTGGTCACGAGAACACAAAGATCATTAAGACAATCAAACATGTAAGCCGTTTAATTGAGAATTGGAGCTAATGCGGCTTGTTTCATTAAGCTATGGAAGCCTAGGTGTAATTCCTGTTATTTGAGGGTGGACATCGAAGCTGAATAGAGCCGACGCTAGTTATTGTATTGAATGATAAACATAAATTTCTGCTTGGGTTCATTTTTGCTGTATGTTTTATCCTAATTATACAGTCAATTCTTTAAGGTCATAACTAGTGCGGAAGTTAATATATACATACTTATATATATATATATATATATATATATGCGCGCGCGCGCACGCGTAATCATTTTCAAACGTCCACATTTTTTTTTAATACATACGTGATGTTAAATCATGTGATTTAATAACTTATCCGCATAAAAAAATGACACTCACACGTTAGAGAAAGGCTATATATATACATATATAGAAAGGCTATATATATACATATATAAAAAGATCAACACTTGCTATACTTTGGTTGTGTAATCAGCAAATGTACAGACCTCATATAATTTAAACATGTTTCTTTCTGTTCTGTGCAAAATGCGGTAATAACCACTTTACAGGCTCAAGACTGAAGAGTCAGGACCGATGATACATTTCTATAATTTAAAACAGATAAGATTAATTACATTCCAAAATCAAGAATTTGAAATGGCCCTAATCAATTAACATATCCCCATTAGTGGTTTGTATTGTATCCTTGATGCTCTGAATGTTTAAGCCTTCCCCGTGTCGCTTTAATCCTTGGGACTTGATGAATTCCTCAATTTTTGCCTTCAATTCGGTGTTTGGTATCAACATGTCTGCTGTAAGATGAGATCGATTGAATGGATCCGTCTGCAGTACAAATTAAGTCAATTAGAAAAAATATAAAATATTTGTGATTTTAATCAATGATTATCTGTAAAAGCATGAAAGAACAGAGTTAAGACGTTTACAGCATCACTGAGAAGATGCCTCTGAATGACAGGCCTGTCAACTGTGATTCTTGACGAAGGTAAAATGACCGGATCCTTCATCAAAGTGTACTGCAACAAAAGAAACAATCACCATTGTTCTGAGCACGGTACGAACCAAACTAGAAAGGAGACATGTAAAACATACTTGAATTGGATCAAGGAATTCATCCGGTATATCTCCAAGGGCAGCTTCGGCGTCCATGGCCTCAGAGGCTGCAGCTTTGGCTTTTGCACCTAACTCAATAAACTCTTGTATAATCCTACCGTCTTCACCAATTTTCCACAGTACATCTGCTGCAGCACTAAACAACTGAAGTCCAAGTAGAATCATCAAATTTGAGTTCAACTAACTCGCCTATTCAAATGAAAATGCAAAGGCAATACGGAATAGTTGAATGAGACGTGTTCATATAAGCTATGACTGAAACCTGCTCGTTGTACGAACGACCATCACTGGAGATGGCAGCTGGAAATAAGTTTTGCGTATCACCTCTTGCCAAATGGACATATATGCACACAATCTTGAAACAGATTAATGGACGTTTGTTAGGGCAAGTAAGAATTCCCATCTGTAGAGTAAGAAATTTCTGCTCAAGTGCTAACCTGCTTCAGCAACTGCTTTGGGCGAAATTCGTACTTTTCAGGGTCTTTAAGAGTAAGAGATTTTCTCTGGGGGCCAACAAGTTGTAATAGAAAATAATTGAGCATACTGGCCACTCTTTCAATCTGGAGAAAGAGAAGTAATTAATAATCTGGAATATATCACCCCCCCCCCCCCCCCACAAAAAAAAAAAAAGTTTACCGGAAAACAATTGTAACTTTCATTTCCCTATCTCCAAGGGAGAAATGCAGGGGCAAGGAGGCTGAAGATTAAAAAAAAAAAAAAAAAAAGGGGTACCATCTCAGGGAGTAGGAAAGGAGCCACAATCTGTTTGATGTGAATGCCAGCATGCTGACATCTTCGTTAGCCAATTTCATATCAATTTTATAATCTGAAAATACCATTAATATCTATTATTAAGCAATTCAAATCCACTACATAGGATATTAAAAACAAAAAAATAAGAAATAAAAAAGGATTACATTTGAGACAAACAAAACAAAGTTATGCAATTAAAGATCATGCTTACATTCTCCTGCGAGTGGAAAAGCCGAGTTCTCTCCTGTCTTTCTTGAGCTGGTCTACGCTCCCATTCTGCTGTATTTGACATCTCAGCTTCAATCACTTTGAGTTCAAGAATTTTGTTGAGACTTTCATCAAGAAGATAAATACTATCATTGATCAGGAAATTTAAGAAATTCAGATAAACACCCTTTTCCTCTTCCTTGGCAATCTGGAACATAGCACATCACATTAACACAATCAGTGGGAAGTATAAAGGAAAAACTTGAACATTTTGATATACGGTGGTCCTTGAATAGCACCCACCTGCCTCCAAGCATTTCGATGACTTGGGACCTGCCATAGGTACTCAAGAAGTTCGGCAATATTATGGCGGATATTAAACTTGTCATAGAACTGCACATGATAGGCAACAAGCCAATTAAAAAGGCATATTCAACAAAACTGAAGGAAAAAAACAACTATCAAGATAACGAACAAAGGTGAAAAATATACAGAAGAAAGAAACATGAAATGAGGCAACTATAATGTTCAGCAAACTATATAATGTGGCAATCACCTGTGTGTGAGAACCGGTGAACTCAATGTCAACATATAGCTTCAATAGATTCCTCACAAGATACTCAAGAGACATTTGATGCCCTTCAAATAGAGTAGCTGTAGCAGATGATGAACCACTGAATAGCCAATAAACGAAATACAAATTAGCTGACAATCAACTTTGTACAATTCAAGTGGAACATGTAACAAAATATGTCTTTGTGCAGGAGATATCAAATCACCTTCTACGGGGCATCCAGCAGTTCAACACTTCAACCATCTTAGATCTGAGATAAGGGTTTCTAATATATTTCGGACTTGCCATGAACATTATAATGAAGTTCATAAAATCATCCTGCCAAACAAACAAAAGGGAAAGATCATTAATCACAAATGAAAATGAGCATCTAGAGATTACAAAGAGCAGAAAAAGTCAGGAAAATATACAGCTTACCAGCAAAACCCCATCCAATGCTTTTGGAATCCGGGATGCAAAAATAAGCAATTCCATAGCATCTTCAACAAAATGCTCAGGCATACAGGCAAATTCCATTGGACAAGTATCAGGTAGAGGCATTTTAAATCCACCAACCAGGTCAACCAACCAAACAATCATTAAACGGTAGAAAGAAAGAGCATGCTGAATAAGATCCCCATCCTTAGAAAGAAAAATTTTGAAAAAAGTCAGTAAGTTAGAGAAAATTTTATATCGAAATAGGCGATAAGAAACAACAAAAGAGAGACAAAATGATTCTCCAAATGGAGCATAGAAGAATCTTATAAAGAAAGGGGAGGAGGGACTCCACATCCTACTTAAAAAGACAGTTAGATTTATTAAACAGACAACAATGTGTATCAAATCAATTGACCCACCAACCAATCACACTCCACAATGATATGATTCCAACTTCGCTCTCAATGGCCTTATCACTCAACAATGGGGCCTAACTTCACATGATAAATGGAGAATAGCTACAAACATCAAAGGTGCAACAAGCAAACAAATAAAATACTTAACTTTCTTTTTTCTTTTTGCATATGCATGTGTTAACAAAGAAGGGTTTGGGGTTGGAATGACATACCCTTAGTATCTGAGCCTCATAACAAAGCTTTTCCTGTGAAGATAACTCTATTTCTTTCTCAATACGGGTTATCTCTAGATTCAGTTGAGAAGAAGGTGTCTGTCCTTGAGTGGCTTTTAAAGTAGCAAGCGTATCTTCAGCTCTTGAAATGTCCTGGATAAAACAAAACACCAATAAATTTACTTATTTACATCCATATGTAAAAAAAATTGTCACAAAAAGTCTGGTGCTTACCACATTGCCTACCTAAATTATTAAAAAACAAAAACAAACTCGGAAAGCAATAATTTTCAGTTCAAAATTAGCCATTTACAAAAATCAAGCAACACCTGAACGAGATGCTTAAAGTCCGAAAATGCTTTTAACAAGCCCAAGTTGAGCACCCTTGCAGTCATAAAGAAACATTCACAAATAAACGAGTATTTAGATTTTCCACCACCGATTGATGCTGGCCTCCCAGCTGGGAGAGAAGGTTCAGATGCACCACCACTGGAACAGGTGGCTTCTTGAGATTGTAACAATTGGTTTTCACCATCACTAAAATGTTTAGACCCGTCTGCTTTCGCAGGATTGCCTTTATTAATCCATTCAGAAACTTCTTCCGATGATGCATGTAAAGCGGTCAATGATCTAATATACGCTCAAAACCAATAATTAGGAACAGAAACAACAAACCAATAGCGAGAAATGGAAGAAGATCAAATGTCGATTAAAGAAAGTCCTCACCTTAAATCCAAACGACTACTATAGAAAACATATTTTGGATCAATTTTATCCCTTTTAGTCAAATTTGCATCTAAAAATGGATCACAAAGTCGTAGCATGACAGCGCTAAGGTTGACAAACATGCCGGAGCTGGCACAAGATAAAGGCTCAACCTGTGAAACAAGTTATGCACAATACAATATTAAAGTAGACCAAAGGATGAAGAAGTAGCCAATAAATAAACTTTGTTTTATTATGGACCAACCCTCAATAATTTGGCTTCAGCATTTCCTTTAAATAGAAGAACAGAATAAAAGTACTTACACGTTGATTGTTTTATGTATTGTTATTGGAAAAAATTGTTTCAATGCCATTAAGGGCAACTTAAAAATGCGGTATGTCAGGGAAAAATCACCTGAATATGGGCTCTTGAAGAGTTTCTATTTATCACCTCCGCAAGATACTCAAGAACATTCTCACGGGTGTCGGTATTTTTCAGGAGAGCAAGAAGAACATCTCCAAGATCCTTATACAACCCTCTCATTACAGTCTTAATTGTTGTGAACGAAGACAGCAAATCAGCTGGTCGACGAGTTGATGCTTCAGAGAAACACTGCTGGCTGGTTTTCTCAGGCAACAAGTGATATATCAATAAGAAATCCTTATTAGGCATCAAATATTCCACCCAAAAGTACTCCAAGCGGTAGGTTCATATGTTAGAAAACCAGAGCATTTACAAACAATTTATTTAGCAAATATTAAAAGCACTGCCTAGCATAACAGCATTGTAAGATCACTGAATTAGTTTATTTTCATAAGAGCACATTTTTTCCTTCGTCAACTCAACTGGAAACATAATCAAGTTTACTTCATTAGCAGAAAAGGCATCAAATACATATTACCCCTTTCTTTCCTCTGTTTGCTTATTAAAATGAATAATCCAAATGAAATTAGCTGAAAGGTTCATAGGTTAAGATAAGTAAGTTTATTCTTTTGTTCTTACAGAACAAAAGAGCATTAGCAGGTTTCATTATTTGTATTTCCCTACTCTAGAAACAAAATTGCAGCAAACAATACTCTTAAACAAACGAAACAAAATTAATAGTAGCTATAAAAATAACAGTTGAAAATCCACTCACCCAACATCAGGCTGGCTCTTGAAAATAGCATGGTCAGGCAAAGCACTAACATGAAAAAATGGACCCAAAATACTCGTCATCTCAATAACTCTCCCATTTAAGTACACACTTTTTGGTATCCACCACTGATGATTCACCAAACTCTTCACCCCCACTGGAAAACTAACCAAATACAACAAAGCCCTTAAAGGCTGTTGAAAATTTCCCAATGCCGAAACATTCAAAACACTACCTCTCAAGTTCTCATACAACCCTTTCAGTATGGGGTCCAAGGTATCAAAATCCGCCTCCTCAAAGAACTCCTTCAAAAAGCCCGGCGGACACTGGGACCCACTGCTAGTACTGTTTCCAAAGCCATCAATTCCGCCCCCAACCTCCGCAAATATAAACGGCAGCAATGGTGAAATACTCGACTTATTATTACTATTATTAATTTCATAATTATTATCATTATTACTACCAAAAAAATCAGGATTGGCTAAGTGAATTCTACAATAAGATACAATCATTTTCTTAGCTTGTTTAACTACGGCCTCCAGCTCGGACCGGAGATTCTTATCCTTCATGTTTCCGATTTTCTTCAATTCGTCGTGGGCGCGGCGGTAACAGTTGATCAAGTACAAAAACGGCGGCTCGGCGGCGGGGAAATTTCCAGAAAGGCGGTCTACTAAGACTCTTTCCATGAGGTCTCGGGAGAGCCTCATGTCTTTGCCTTCGCTCAGAAGCTCCGCCGCGGTTAATTCCAAGTATGCGATTCGCGGATCGGCGACGGCGGTGGCTTCATTTAGGGTTACGAGGAAGATTTTTCGGAGGATTATGTCCTCGATTTCTTCCGGGGATCGTTGCGGTTTAGTTGTCGCCATCGGGAGGTAAAAGGGTGGGATTTTTTTTAGGGTTTCGGGGGGGTTTTCTCGGGAAACAAACGAAATATAGGTGGCAAGGTTAGGGATCGGGAGGTAATTGGAGAGTGAACGAAACAGAGAGAGAGACAGACACTCCGTTTTGGTTGAACAGTGTTTACAAAGGCTTCTGTTCGGTAACTTGCGGGAGTTTTATTATACTTTGTATCGAGAGGAGGAAAGACGGAGTTAGAAACGATGTCGTTGCGGTGTTGGAAGTTTAACCCTCCTCCAAGTTATTGTGATCCTATCCGAATCCGCATCGAACAGGGGGGCTTACTATATAATTGGATCGGGCTTCGTCTTTTTGCCCCTCCCTAACCCTATCAAACAGTCAAATACAAATGGTGGTTTATGAAGAGTGTCTGCTTGGTGGGCTTGCCATGCCTTTAACAAAAATATCCACTCACGTGACGTGTATCACGATTATGTGGCAAATTGTGAATGGAATTAATGGAAGAGTGCGACTGAAGAAGCACTACAGAATTGGTGTTCTATTTTGAATTAATTAGTTTTTAGTCATAGAAATAGCTGAATTCATTAAAGGGATTACTTATCAAAACAAAATTGTATGAAATAGCAGTCATGCTCCATCTTAAAGTGTTTTCTTTTTCCTCTTCACCTTCTGTCTCTTTCTTTCTCTTTTTTTTTTCTTCCCCAAAACTCTTTGTAAAATTAAATAACTCCTCCGAAACAAAGAGAAGTGGCATTGGTATGCATGAGTTTTGGTCGAGCGATGGTGCAAAGTTCAATGTGCACTAAATTTATGCAGGTGTTTTTGTATCAAGAAGCAGAAACAGAAATGAAAGAAACATCATCTAGCTAGCTACCAAAATAATAATATTTACAAAAATTTGCTCTCATTTCCTATGCTTCCCCGCCCATGAAAAACCAGACAGGATAAGCAAGATAAATCAGTTGCCATTAAACACTACGAAGATTCATCCATTTTTGGTGGAAAAAATTTCCAGAGGTGTGTGTTAATGAAAGTTGTGTGTACGAGCCTTTTAACATTTCTATAAATCCGATCAGATGATGACTAATCATGGCTGAAATGTTTGTCGTCGTCGTCGTCGTCGTTGTCGTCATCGTGTGGAAGCACCAATGAACACTTTGGATTAGCAGGACCAAACAGCAGCTCCAAGCAAAATGAAGGCCCACATATTGATCGACCTCGGCTGCCAACTTTATCCAGGTCCCGTATGGAGAACTGCAGGATTTAGAAAGCAAAGACAGAACCATAATTAAGTTTTTTACGCAAGCAACCTGCGAATTGATCTTTTTGCATGTAGAAACCATAGAAGTGACCTGTAGCATGCTGTTTCGGATGAATGCTGTGTTGAAACAAGCGTAGAAGAAACGTGATCCAATCATTTTTTGGTAAAATATAACACGAACATCTCCGCTTACCTGCGCAGTCAGATATCAAAAACGTACATGAAGCATTTGGAACATGATTTGATTGACAAATTCAGCTTAATTACTATATTAGCGATTTTGGTGTGCATATTTGCGGGGGGCTTACTTGTAAAGGTTTATCAAAATAATGATCAAGACAGGTCTTTTGGTAGATTATGGAATTCTCCGTGTCCATTTGGACAACGATATGGGGTTCTTCTGACTCTAATTTGCTTCCTTCTTCTTCATCTTCAATGCAAGAAACATAGTACTTATGGTTTGTGTTCCTCTGATTTCCCTTTTTGACTGGTCTGCAAGAACTCCTGGAAAGTTCCATTGCTGGACGGTACAACTGACCGGTAACCTATGAAACCAAAGAGAACGTATTGGGCCAATCAAAGATTCGCCTCATTAAAATAATGCCGGTAACCTCGTGTTAGGGGGAACTCACCTCATGCAACTCTGAGACAACAAAGAAGACTGCATCAGTGTTGATCGTGTCATAAAGTCGAACTCGGAGCAATTCTCTGCTACATCTTTTAGGCAAGTTTACATCTGGAGTTCCACTGTGAACACCCCTGGGAAATGAAATTATATTGTTCCAGTATCCAACGTAACGCCTTTGGCTTGGTATGGAGACCTGTTCGACACAAGCATAAAAATTATCACCAACCTAACAAATCCTAAAATCTGCAGCCACTAAGAGACAATCCTTTAAAGAATATACGTTAGCGTTAAATAAAACTAATATCCAAACACTACGAGACCTTGTTTGTAAAAAGGGCAAATCCTAAAGAGATCATTTGCTTCAATTGTCTTAGTACTCCCCCGTTACTTGTTTCAGTTGATTTTGATTAATACTATAGCATTTCCTCAACTTGATCATCAAACTTTACAACATAATGAAACCAGATTTGTGAAAAAGGTCGATATATTCAAACAAATCCCTTTTTCCCCTCTCCATTTCAAGTGGGTACACACTTCCTCAAATCACTTGCTAATATGCATTTTGTGACTGCCTCAACCCATAAACATTTTCAGTGTTTCCTTGTCTTTGCAGTACCTTAATAAAGTTCCTAGGCTCTACTGCACATTTGATCTGCTTTTAGGTGTTTACAGTATCAGCTTATTCCCAGTAGGAAAGCACATCTCAGAGTTTTAGCTCCACCCTGTCATGTCTAGTGGCTTGTCCATCTCAACATCCACATTATATTGATTAAAAAAAGTACAAAAATAAATAAATAAATAAAGGGTTTAAGTCTATGTAGAGGAAAATGACAGAAAGAATAGATTTACTACCAATATCAGGCCAATCCTTTCTCCACAAACACATAAGACAGAACACGGATAACTTTTAATTTCTATCATCTATTATCGCACTGGATTTGTGTTCCAATCTTGTTTACCTAATATGACTTACTCCTTCATTATTAGTAGTCCGTTTATGTGCATACAACTGTAAAGCTTCCTCTGCTGACATGCCAGTATAAACAAGATACGAACACACCATTAAACCTGTTCGGCCCTTTCCTGCCTGAAAGTGCAAATGAGAAAGACCAAGGTGAAGCATAATGTAACCACACCAAAAGGCAAAAAAATTGGAATTACTGTTGGAACACCCAAGTCCAGAATACTAAAAAAATTTCTGTTACCATTTTGTATTCAAAATATTAGCTCAATGAAGTCATAGGTTAGTCATTTGACACTATCAAGATTGCTGCAGGCAATAGTTAAAAGCATTTACAAAATTTTCATTGATTTCAACTGGCATCAGAAAAAATGAGAATCAGATAGTTATGATCTTTCTGCTGTTCATTGCAGAGGCTCTTAAGTCTTTATGTGCATTTATTTGGTTTGCTGCGAGTTGCGAAACATGCTTAATTTAAGCATGGCCACAAGTGACAACTGCTATGAACAAACTTTATTTGATGGTTGAAATTTGGCCAATTAATTTTGATCAACGTTACTCATGAACCGTCTTAAAAACTACTAAACAGATTAAACGGAAAAGCAAGTTATACCATGCAGTGTATGACAGCAATATTTTTGGGGTCACTTGATAGCCATGAATGCACACTCTCACAAAGGAGCTTTATCATCTCCAAAGGGGGGACGTGGTTGTCATCAAAAGGATATCTCTCGACACGGCCATAAAAGTGTTCTGGATCATAGCTCTCTTCTATACATAAATTATAAACCTGAAAATAACAAATACTACTGAATCGAGAGCTATATACATCAAAGGATTTAAAAGTAATAAAAAATTTTGGCAGCTAAAATTTTACGATTAACAAGAAGCATGAGTAGCTACGCTGAAAAACATAAAAGAAATTGAAGTAGATGCCTGCAGAAGCCTCTTTTTGTTATCATACCAAGCACATACAACATAAATTTCATTAAAGTAAATGAAATCGAACTTCCTAATTTCTTTCTATTTATAACCTCAGAACAGAGGATTATCACCAGTGGACAGTTAATTCGTCACAAACTTCTATAAGGTCCATTACATACAGAGATAGGAAGACCAAATACATGATAAAAAATGGTATTTGAAAATGTAATAGGTTGCAAAGATCTACCTTATAATGTTCTTGGTGTCTCATGTCTAGGACAGCCTTGACCTGCCAGAGAGGGTTGCGATAAACTGCTCGCATATGCTCTGCAGGAAACGACATTGCCAAAAGACGGTCTGTTATGTACGACATGTCAAGATCATAACCCTCAACTAGCATACGCCTTCGTTTCTTAGACACCAAGTTACGGATATAAAAACTTTTAGTGAGAATATTGATGACTTCAAAATGGAGATCATGGAAGGATGAGCTTCTTTTGGTCTTTGCTATCTCATGCTTTGAAGACTTCCCCCCCATTTGGTTGATATAATAAACTACTTCTATACAAGGTACCTGTTAACACATGATCAAATGAAACCCTGTAAACTCCGATATAATCTGTCACATACAGGAACAAGGATAAACAAGCTAGCAATTTCCCTTCGATTTTATTGACATTGCTATATATCAAAAGGCTGTTCATCACATTACAACCACATTTGCCATTCTTATCAATATGGCAAAAAATGAAACTACTGCCAATTTGTTGCAACCTGATACTGTTTTCTTAGAAACTCCAACTATTCTCGCAAAGAAAATTATAAATCATTTTTCATACAATCACGACATGATTGCAAACATTAATTTCAGCCGTAAACTTTTCACTGCCAAAATTCTCATTATCGAAATCACACGTGACCTTCATTACACACATCTTCCCATCAAGCTCATACATAGAACAAAACTCTTAATATCAAAAGCTACGACATTTAGAAATTCTTTATATTTCTCCATATGGTTGTATCAGAAAAACTAAGAATTAAGAAAAAAGAACCCAGTGAAGCACATTATAACTCCACATATATTTTGATACCAACACATCATATGTATGTATATACGCGATCATTCATGAAAGCATGTACAATTTATGTACCTGCAATATTGAACTTTAACATGAAGCTTCTAAAAAATTCACTTACACGAAAATAATTTGAAGCATCAAGAATACAAATTTGAAACCCAAATTAAAGAAATGGAGACCCACCCCAGAAAGATTTCCAGGGGGTCAGGAGACAATGATGATCTTCATGTTGTTTGGTTCGCAAGAGAGATTGTTGATAGAAGCGGATTGCCAATTTTTTTCTATTTTTGGAGGGAATTGTGGGGTTATTACAGCCCACTGGTTTGAGAGGAAATTGTGGAAAGTCATTGACTTTGAACAAAAGTCAATCAAATCACAGTTTGGATTGGCGGGAGCTAGCTTTCTTATAAGGCCGTGTTTGGCTGGCCTTTTGGGAAAAAAAATGGTTTGAAGTAGAAGGGCTTTGAGCAAGATTTTTTTTTTTCCCCCCTCTAAATGTTTGGTTGTATACACTCTTTATAACTCATTTACAGTCGTATTAATTATATGTAAACAAAACTAATGAATAGATTTTGTTTATACCAACCAACAAAGTATTAGCTCATTTCTTGGGGTTTCTCTCAAAAGTCGCTATTTGTTGGGAACGATTCGAAATGCAGACAGCTTAAAAGTCATTTCCCAAAAAAAATAAAAAAAAAAAAAAAAAGATTTTGTTTGTACCAAATTCAAGTGATACATGATTGCTGAATTGTTTATTTTTTACTTTGTCACGTGATTTTACACCAAATTTATAAAATAATTAATAAACCGATCATTATTCTATAACTTAAAAGAGTAACACCACGTGTACAGATTTATATAAATTTTCGTTTAGTAACAGAGGTAAGAAGTTTCAAGCTCTCTTTTCCGATTCAGAAAACAATTTTTGAATAACCATTTATAAAGAAATTATGTTAATAGACCTTAAGAGAAGCTTGTGAGATTCGTATGGACAAGAGTCCTGCTTAATAGAATAAGATTGCATAAGCAAATTTTTGTGAATTTTATATATAAACGGTATATGATAGAAATTTGAGGTGCTTTTTAAGATTTTGAAATACTCTTTGGAATTTGGAAAAGCACTTCATTGGAGTATCTTCAAAATAGTCTTCAAATTTTTTATTAATCCTAAACAATTTATTTTTTAAAAAAAAAATTCTTTCAAACATTATTAAATAATGACTGAGAAATCTAGCTTGCTTTCTTATCATTCATCTGCTAGCAAAAACCTGAAGTAGGAAAGAATTTCCCCCCCTTTTTCTTTTATTTCAAATCCAATTGTCTAAATCGAGTACAAGTTCGATGTTCCATGGCTAAATTGCTACCCAAAGAAAAGAAAAGAAACTTTATTCATCAATGGAAGAATTGCACGACACGGTGTGCTTATTCAAGGTGATCATGTGGTCTAATTGACATGAACATAGCAGCATATCTCATAAGTCTGTTGCTCTCATTGCCTTCTCCATTTTCAGTTACAGAAATCACAGGACCTCTAGTCCTCATCCTGTATCTTCTCCAAGCAAATTGAATATTCACAGCCGCCCATGTCCTCCAATTGGATGAATAATATCTCGCGGTTCTCTTCAGCCTTTCGTTGGCAAATTTGTACCGGAAATGATCTGTGATGTATCGGAGATTCTTTGCATCTAACCCAAATGCTTCTATGGATTCCATACAAACAAATGTTGCGGATGATGCTGGCAGCCGATCGATAAACGGGCGGCGCAGGCACCAGGAAAGCAACTCATCACCCAGAAACCCTCCTGGTTCAAGCACACTTGTTGCTACCATGCCTTTGCTTAGGCTTTGGCAACGTTTGATCCGTCCACGAACAATGAACACCATTCTTGGCACAGGATCCCCTTCTCTGATTATCTGTTTTTGCAAGCAAATGAAATTTTTCAGTGAATTGGTAAATCATATCAGCTTTTTGATAAATATGCATAATTCTTTTTTCACCTTTTCATCTTTAGAGTATACAAGGGGCCTAACTCTGTCACATATGTTGTCAAGAATGAGATCATCCAGGTTGTGGAACAAAGGTACCTAATACACAGAACAGTAATGAGAATTCAGAACCCGTTGATTCATTTCTTATTAAGAACATCATCTCTCAAATACGATCGAGTACCTTTTTTATGAGATCAAGGCAGAGATAGCGTTTAATGCCACGCCTCAGCCCTTCCGGCAAGTCTTTGATCAGTTCCATCTCATCTTCTCCTCCCATTGTTGCCCATCTTTGACGCTCATAATGGCGAACTCTCTGTCTCAAACGCGACGGCAGCTGCCTCCGCCTCATCCACCATTCCATGTCCCGGCACCTCAGCTGCATCTTTCGCTTCTTTGCCATTACAGCATGCAAAAACACCTTCACAGCAACAGCAATTTAACTTATTAGAGTCAGTATTTCCGGCATCATTGAAATTTGCATTAGTTGTAGTCGATCATACATGACTTACCTGAATGTTACCAATCAACAGAGTGAAGAGCATTAGTCCACTGAGTACAATGCATATGCTGAACATTACTTCAGGCCAGTGACTTGTAGGCTCAAGATCATTGCCAAAAGTGCTGTTAGCGAAAGTCCGAAAGTTAGCCAAAAGCCGAAAGCAATTTTTTTTAATTTCAAAGCTCACTGCAGTTTTGTAACAGCCGATAAGTTTACCTGAGAGTCATGAGGCCCCAAAAGATTGGATAAAGGATTTTTACGGCAACAGAGTTGCTAGAAATGACAGGAAGAGCCCACTGGTAGATTCCATAATGGAAGGGCCCATTAACATCTAAGCACAAAGACTTCCTCACAGTTGTGGACCTTGTGGTTGAGTTACCTCCGCATGTGTTGCCAATAGCACCCGACGGCACCAGAAACTGATAGCATACCTCCTCTGAGCAAGATAAGTAGAGATTGCAATTTGCTTGCCGGTGACATTGCTGCCGGAGACAGGAAGCTACGCGTTGTATGGCAAGGACGTACCAGCATCCTCCCGCAACCTGTAGAAAGTCGTTAATCAAAAGTTATTACTGGTACAGTCGGGCGAAGTGAATAATGCGAACCAGTAACTCTTTGGACTGAGAGTTTACGATCCAGGTTGCTTACATGAGAAGCAATAAAGTAAGCAATGAGATTGAGGCCAAAGCCCCACCAAATGGTGCCAAAGATGTAGCCAGTGACCTTCTGCATTCTTCTCATTAAGTAGATGCTGTGATACACTTTAGGAAGGAATTGGAACAAGAAGATTATTAAAAGTATTGTCATTATCATCTTAATCTTCTCTTCTCTTATTAATTTGGGTACCACTAGCCAAAACACAGCCTGCAAAAACGTAAGTAAATTGAATGCTTAAGTATCGATATCAGAAAAATTACGTCACAACAGCTGTGCTTCATTGATTAATACATGCACCTAATAAGAAATTATAAAGAAAATATAAGTTGTATAAACTGAATGTTTCTTCTTGGTGAAAGGAATTGAAGTGAAGGTAATTCAATGTTTATCACCAAAACAGAGGTAACAGAAGCAAATGAACGGCCTATAATTAGAAAGTTGCACATCATATCATATGATCATCGTAGACCGACCCAAAAACGCAATTATTGTACCATCTGTTTGCTGGGTGATGGGGTCTGTGGATCCCACCTTCAGTTATCAGTATTAGGCCACATCTGATCAGATCACATCACAACACAATCACATTTTTACATCAAGAAGAAACTGAATTTGAACCAATGACTCATTATTGCCCTATCCTTTTGGTTAGAGGAGTAACATGCAATCTTATGATCAAGCACAAGCAGGCCTATATTACAATATAATTTGTATGAAATATGACGCCTCAGTTTGAAAGAGAGTGGTTAATTTTAAATTATCCATGATAAGATGAAAATCTTCAGAGCATTTCATTTTACTGAAAATAACAGTTTGACTTCATTCACTATTTAGAAGATGAGAAATTGAATCAACGTAACTCTCATTTACCCAGATCTTTTGAATAAAAAATGAGAGTACATTCAAGTATTCAATAAATTAGACACGTATTAAAAATTATCATTTTTATCAAGGGATAAATTAAAATTAACCCGAACATATATGTAACCAAAAGAAGAAAAATTAAAGCGTTTAAGGTAATATCCCTCGATGACTCTACGTAGTTAATCTTCATAATTGTGATTTACTGCTGTGAAACCAGACGATGCGAGCGAGTATAAAACACTTGCACATTTTGGCGCGTAGACCTAACTGAAAACCTAAATCAAAACAAACAAAAGATGCTAGGTCTCCAGTTCAGCTTCTGTTTCTGTCATGACAGGTAGGCTTGCAGAAACTGAAATCTAAACCTCACACTGTTTGCCACCCACGTCAGCCTACCATTTTTGGGGGTACTTGTGTAATTTACTAAGTTGAATAAGACAATCGTAAGCACTTAGACAGCAAAAAGGATGCTTTTGATACAAAACACGGCTTTGCGTCTGGTGTGTGCAACCCATAACGCACGCGAAATTTAAAATCAAAACGTTCGGAGACAATTGAAATTGACCCATGTTGGTTAGTATCGCTGAACGGGAGCTATAATATAAAAGTAACAAATATTAGGGTCATACCATAAAACTAAGGTGAATCTCAGGGGGTGAAATGTAACAAATTTTAGAAAACCTCTGTTTTCTCCAGAAATTATTTTTTCCGACCCATGAACCTTTAAACTTTCAGCAGAACTGACCTGAGGAACGGGGAGAATTACGAAAACGTCGAACCAAAATCCTTTGAGAGACCGCACGTAATGAGAAACGATGGCACGTGGGTCCCACACGAGCTTGCCGCATCCGACAACAAGCGACTCCCTCGAGACGTACGCCAGCCTGAACTGAAGCCACAAGTGAAACAAATGGACGGCGTCAACGCACGTGCGAAGAACGGTTACAATCGCCGCCAAGGCACCGTCCATGTACAAACACGGGGGGCCGCCTCGGCCGATGGACAGCGCATAGAAGAACAAAGGGTCCACAGCCAAAGACATGCCACGTGCGAGGAGGAACGCGCGGTTGAGTCTCTGCACGCGCTTGCTGCGAGGATCGAACACATGAGCGAAGGTGGCTGAGGCAGGACGGCCGTCCTTGGGGCCGAGGATCTTACTACGGGCCTGAATGGGGACGAGGGAGGACCCGGCAGAGGCCTCCCATTCGGGCTGGTGGGCTTGGTCGCAGCTGGTGGAGTGAAAGACCGGAACCCCTACTTGAGTGCATGCATAGCATTCAAAGTTGTGGTTTGATATTGGATTGTTGTCGTCGCTGTTGCCGTCGTTGTTGTTTTCGCCATTTTGATCGCCGTCAACTTTCTTGCTTCGAAACAGTTCGATAATCCACCTGCAGGCATTATTAAATAACCTCTTGTATTAGAATTTAATTATCTATGCGAACAACCGGAACGCGCAAGATCCTAAAACTGTATAAACGGCTTACATACAGTACCTTGGCAGGGAGAAGGGGAAGTTGGGGTGAGAGGGCATGGTGATGAGGGAGTAACCATGGGAGGAGAAAGGAGGCGCTGGTGTTGGTGCTGGTACTGGTCGACGATGGTGCACAATGGCCAATTGAATTCAATCAATCAATCAACCAGCAGTATGATGCAGGGATTATATTATAAGAGAGCTAGGGAGGCCTAGGGGCTATATATGGTTAGGCTGTATCATGTTGAGGGCTGCGGTGTCACGTACCAAATGAAGAGAAGAGAAGAGAGCCGTAGATACACGCAAGTGAAGGTGATCAAGGGGGTAGCAAAACACGTTAAAAGCCGGTGTGGCTGAGTTGAGTACTGGCCTGGAAGTGGGGTTGCTGTGTGTCTGGCCATAATGTTAACGAGCAAGCTACTGGGGTCCACCCATGGGGTGAAGTGACCAGTGACCACTTCATGTCGATGATCATCTACACAAGCTTTACTTATGGACCACCACGCATGGCCATGCATTGCGTTAACCACTTGATCATCTCACTGGCTAGCTACTTATTACATGATTAAGATTTAAAATTCTCTCATGATGATTTTCATTAGAACAAATTCTGTTAATATAATTGGTAGTTAATAAATTAAAAAAAAAGTTAAATTCTAATTATTCACTAACACTAAAAGACATGTGACACAAGATCAGTAAAAGATCAGGAGTGCTCAAATTAGGAGAAAATCTTAATCCTCTATTACATACACTGAAATTAATTAATTCAATATTCACTAACAACAAGACGCTGCAATCAGTTACCATTGGGGGTAATAATTACATTTATTAATCTCTCGCTTTGAGATTCCTTAATTAACCCTTTCAAAAAAAAAAAGATTCCTTAATTAACTAGTGCTCTTGGGGTTTATGCAGTAAAATTTTCAACACCATCATGTTGCTATTAAATCACAAATATTACACGATGTAGTGGTTTATGCAGTAAAATTTCACACTCCTACCTACTTAATTCTAAATTTTACTCTTGATTCAGTTGAAAATGAATGCACTTATATTCTTACTGTTTAACGGACAAACATGCCTTCTTTTCATTGTCATTTTCACGGTCAATATGACGAGGAATTAATAGCACTTCTCGTGGAAAGCGATTAACATTTTTGGTTTTGGTACATTATTAGCAAAGTAGAAACTTAAAATCCACTCCAACCTACAAACATTAATTGTGTTTCTGCTAATGGTAATCATCATTCCATGGAAAGTTGTTAACTACTTTTTGAATCTTGAGAATTTGGGTTTATTATTATTCCATGCAAAGTCCTTATCTATTTTTTGAAATTGATGATTTAGTATTTTTTTCTTAATTGCTAATACATGTTGTACATGTATAAGTTAGTTGTATTACTTATGATGTATTATATAATTTCTCCTCTAGCTAGTTATAAAATAGTAGAGATTTGTAGTTAGTGGAGAATTTTTTTCTTTTTTTTTTTTGTTTGGTTTAAGTTAAGATAAATGCCAACTCTATATTAAATAAATACTTGATAGCTACATGTGTGAATGAGATTAAATGAAATCATTTGACATAACCCGTAGTACAGATACTTAAATAAAATAATTTAATGTAATTCTGAAATTAAACGTTGAGGTTTAAAAAATATTTTCCAAATAACTTTGGTTTAATAAACATTTTGCAGCAACACAAGTAAATGTACTGTACTGCTGTTTCAGGAAACATAATAAGTAGAATTAAAAAAAGTGTTGGAAATTGAGTTTCTTTAAAGTCATTGTCGGGAGAAACGTATGCTTGCCTTAAAATACTTAAAAAAAAAAAAAAAAAAAAATAAGTAGAATTAAAAGAATGAGAGGTATAAAACAAAAGTACATTCGGGCTTCTTCCAAAAGCACACAGTACCAATAAACCGCATAAACCAGCTTACTGACAAGACATAGCCCGCAAATTAACATCAAGTTGCAAAAATTGCAAAAAAATAATAATAATAATTTGAGCAGATGAAGTAGATGGAAATATTTCATTACTGACTGATTTTCTAAACGATTCTTCATTAATAATAATTCAAATAATTTAATTTTGCTCGGCAGAGACGTAACCTTCGCAACTAGGTGCGATCACAATGAATTTTTTTTTCCTTTCTTTTAAAACAAACGGCCAAACTAGGTATCTGTCAATTATATATGGAAAGATTTTTGTTTCTTGTTATATTTAATTTAGAATTTGTGGGTCATTATGGGGCTCCCGGCTCCGCGATACTTGTTTTAAATTTTTTGATATTACCATGGGTGAAAGCGCAAAATCAATTTTTTAAAAAAAAATTTCTAATATCTTTTGCGCTCTCGTACTTTGATTATATCTTAAATATTAGAATTATTATAGTAAAGCAACAGTATATTACGAAAAAAAAAACATTTTTTTACTAAAAAAGTTAAAATTACGTTCTATAAAGCGTGAATTATATCTGTATCTGACAAGTTTCAGTTAGAAGCATAACATACAAAAACGGAAATGAGATTTAATTTTTCTTATGAAAGATTCTTCATTAATAGTCTTTAAATTGCGTGTTTTTGTAAGTTCTAATTTTAATTTTGAGGTCAATTTCCTTCTAAACGATGAGAAATTCTTTCGCCACATCTTGAGTAAGATAAAGGATTCTGAACACTTTGTATATTGGTTCAATTTAGCTTGTTAATTAATGCCTATATGTTACATGTGATCCGACTAAAACGTTCCAGTTTACAATTCATTTTATATTCACATTTTATATCAAGTACGTTGTTCGTTCAAATGAAGTTTTATATTTAGAAACTGGTTAGGTATAATTATCAACCTCCATGAATGTTATTTTTCAATATCAAAGTTTCTTGATCGCTACTCTTAACTTTCATAGTCAGTTAATTCAATTTTAATTACTCTTGGCAAGTAGCTAGTGGTACGGTGAGATTAGCATTATAGGTACGGAAAATTGAAAACGACCACACTCCTAATCATACACTCAACTCAATTATTTGAGATTTTTAAGTAATTAAAATAAAGATATTGATGTTTGTTGAATTTCAAAAAATCCAAATACCAGTGGGTCCAAAAATGAAGAGAAGTGTGAATGAAACATGCTAAGGTGATAAGCTTTGTGCTTCGAAATTTCACATGGGGTGAGCGATACACTCAATACGGATACGGAAGCACTTGTGAAGGCAGCAGAGAACGAAAGCGATTCTGCGTTTTTATTTATTAGTTGAGCACCCATCACATCTTGGCGCCGAACATCACATCTGATATTATGAATGTGATGCTTAGGTTTCTTCATTTGTGTAGAGCCATTGAAGGGGAAGGAGAGAGTTTTGTTTATTAGACTCCGGCAAACTGAGATTTCCCAATTCCCGTTTTGGGTAAAGATGTGCTTGGATCGTGACAAAGAAGGAAGAAGAAGCAAATTATTGCAGTAGCTTTTTTTCCCCCTCTTGTTTTACATATTTAGCTTCTTTCTTTAACTAACTAATATATCAATACAGAGAGTTCATATTTTAAAAGATGTAGGTATTCGTATTAAAAAAAATTATAAATATGTACAAAAAAAAATGAGAACATACTCAAAACCTTAAATATAATTTCAATAAAATAAAAAATTACGTGTCCAAATATAATCATTTCAGGATTTGACCTTACTATGATTTTTCATGAAATAATGATTAACTAACAAAATAAAATAGGGAAATATTAGGAATATGTAGAGCTTTCACTTGTGGGGATGATTATTACTTTTGCGTAAATAGGGAAGTTCTGAATCTCACTATCTTTTATAAAGTGTGTAAAAGAGGTTCCGAATATATCGTCATTTTTAACCCAATTGTACCTTTTTTTTTTTCTGGTTTTTCCCTTTCTCTAGCATTCAAACTACAATAGTTTTAATCCATAATTATCCATGCATGCATTTGAATTGGACCCTCCCCTCTCATATATTGTTCATTTTTTCCTACTAACTAGTCATATTGTTGAGAAAGGAGAACGATATGCCCCTACATATATAAAAGAATAACAATTTTGCAGTCAACATTTTAACTATGTAACGTTGTTAAAATATATAAAAGAATAACATTGTTTAAGGGTGTGTTTGTAATTGAGGTTGGGTAGGTACAGCACTTAAGTGTTTGATAAACACTAATTGTTGTAGCTTTTAAGTTGTATTGATATGATTTTTCACTTACATAATGAAAAATCTATTATATCTTTAGTAATTTTGTCAAAATTATATTTAAAATTTATATTTATTACATATTATTAACTTTTATTTGATCGTTATAGTTTTTGTTTAAATTTTAAAAACTACGATCAATTCCAAATGGGACCTAAGTCGGTTAATTTACAATTTTAATATCACTTATACATGCAGCATTGATACAAACTACAATCGAGGGCTGAACCAGGCCCCAAAAACTGGAGGAAATATAAAATGTTTTAATGATATTTAATCATTTCATGTAAATTTACATTTTTTTTAACCCTCAAAATTGACTAATTGCGAGCTACATAAAATTCGAATATATTATGGCTGGCTTCTCGAGGAACTAAAATCTGGATTTTACTGCTGGGTAGTGACCACATCTCATCATGTGTGCGTGCAGTTGTTGTTCATATATCGAGTGACACTGAATGCTGGGGTTATCATAAAGATTGGCATTAGATATAGATATCAACAGATCAGTAATAATTTGTGCGCAAGAGATATGGCTGGTCCATGCAGACAACTTGCTTCTGTCTTGTAGCTCACACACAGTTCACATCTTAGACCAACAAAGGGTCATATGACTCACGCCCTAGTCCCACCTTAATTGGCTGCCTGCAGTATGCATGCATACTTCAATAAGCCCCCCCCCCCACAGCCCAAAAAAAAAAAAAAAAGAAACAACTAGAGTCTAATCATTCTGTGGCCCTCATGTGGGAGTAAATAAGCTACAAGACATTCAGATCTTAATTAAACTTTAGCTGTTGGAGATTCCAAATATTGTGGTTGGAATTGAAGTTGTGGTCACTCCTTCCCCCAAAAGGATTTTCTCTGTTTTTTTTATTTTTATTTTTTCTTTTTACTACAAATTTTATGAGAATGAATTAATAGATTTTATGGACCTTATGTATCACGTTCCCTTAAATTTTTTTTTTTTTTTTACGATTAGCTAGGATTTTTGTAAAAAAATAATAATATATACAAACGTTCTAATACTTGAATAAGATGTAGAAACAGCATTTAAAGAAAAAATTATATTATATTATATTATATATATATAAGGGCACGGCTACCTTACAGATTCTGTAAGGTACGTACGCCACCCAAAAATAAGTGAAATAGAGAAGTATAACATCCTTGCCATTCAGACTGCGGTTTGTTTGTTAAACCATTAGTTTGCACAATAATTACATGCACATTTGAACAGACTGATCCTACATTATTTTATTTTATTTTTAAAAAAAATATGGAGCCGCTCGAGGTTAGTGCCAATTATTGGGCATGCAGTCGATGATTAAGCATCTTTTTAACTTTTATAAGTCACCGTGCATCACGTTTTGCTTTTTCCATGAGACAAAAAGACAGCAAGCAATCTCATGATCCTTTTATCTTTTTTTTTTTTTTTCCTCATCCTATTGAAATAATAATAATAATAATAATAATCTGAAAGAGTTGCATTATTTTGCTTTCTGAAAGTGGACGTGACTATATTAAAATTTTATTATCAGCTCTAGTTCTTAATTGAGACTGTTTGTATATATGATTGTCTTTGCATTTTGATTAGAGATCAGAAACTAATTAAAAAGCAAAGTATAATTGGATATATTCTGAAATAGTTTCATACTGTGGTTACTAATTAATACATTGTGATATCTGTCCATTAATTAAAATTTCGTAAACCTAAATCTCTTGATACATGAATCGACCACAGACAATATGTAACGATTTAAATGTATTCATATATAGCATCTAATTTGTATCTTCTAAATTAAAAATTAATTCTGGTATTCAAATACGATCGAAGTATGTACCTTTTTCAGTTTGCCACCCTTCCTTTTTCATATTACAAGCTCATGTAGCGTACAATTTATCATTGTCTACCCTTCGTCTGGGCTTAATTACCTAAATTTCATAAAATTCTTTCGGCCTACTTGATAGTCATAAGTGGTTCAACTATTCTTTTATTATTTTCTATCACTATTAATCACATGCTTCTCCAAACAAAGATTGTTCCATAATTTGAGTTTTAAATTACAATATCATATATATTTATATATGATTGATGATTATTTTAGAATTCTCTCATGATTTAAGTTTCTATTTCTTGATAGAAAAAAAAAAGTTTATTTCTTGAGCGAAATATAGGTAATTGATAATTATTAATACAGAGGATTATAATCTCGTGAGAGAGGATCCATATGATTCAAAATACATGTATGTCAAAGAATGTTTCAAAAGTAAAGTAAGCTCGTATAGTAGAGAATCATAATTCATGAAGTAAACGTACTCTAAAAAGGAAACAATTAATGAATTGAGTGGTAGTTTAAGCAAAGTGATATTTAATCAAATAAATTTATTCAAGTGTTTGTTCCCTCATTTCCTCCTCTCCACCAAAACTAAGCCTCAAAAGAAAAGAATCTAGCTAATACCATGTACCTTGTCAAAGCTTTTATAATATAAACAAATCAGCAACAATTTTCAATAAATAGATTTTTTACTTTAATAAAACAAGCTCATGTTACGTACAACTTTGATGTAATGTATTTTATTTCATAAAATATTAATTAGTATTTGTATTTCTTTTTATTTTTTTAACTTATCTCTTATTGTAGTAAAATAAGAGATGGATCTTTTCCTAAATAATGACTCAACCAGGGGCCGGAGTTAGGGGAAAAATTTTATAGGGGTCAAATTTAAAATTTTAATTTTGATGTTATTATATATGTAAAATTCTAATTTTACAGGGGCCAATATAGATATTTTACACTAATTTTTCACATTTTCTTTAGAAACCCTAAAACTTTTCAAAATTCTACAGGGGCCATGGCACCCTCTAGCCTTATACTAGCTCCGCCCCTGGACTCAACAGAACAAAACAACAAATTAAATTTATCATGCACGAAAGATGATATATTTATTAACAATACAAAGTTGGAAGTGCTTTTGAAAAACTTGGGAGATGGTTCGTATAAACTGAATCCAAAAATTAAAAAGAAAACAAAAGATACGGCATTAATGCAAGTGACCAGCACTTTTGGGTACCCCACAAAAAAAATGTCATTTTTTTTTTAATTACTTTCCGGGGCTCCCATTTGGATGGCTGTACGTACGGAAGGTTACATATGCTTTAGGAATCTTCCACTCAAATGCAAAGGAAAGAAACGATGTGTATTGACGAAGAAGCTAGCAAGATATCACAAAATGCAGAGTTCAAATTTTCGATCGATGTCGTAATCACATATATGGGATAGAGATTCTTGTCTCGAAAAGCACTTTTTGAAAAGTTGAGGACGACAATATTATATTTAATTATAACAACGTAACTCACAAGTCTAGTAGAAAGCACTTTTGCTTGCAGAAGCACTACTCAAATGCAGTGCATGCATCTTCAGAAGCAAATTTTGAGGACTGTTTTGTAACATTGTAAAAGTGAAAACACGTCAGCCCCACAAAAATGTTACAAAATCTTATTTTCATGCACGTAGGTCCAGGTAAATCTCAGAAAAGACAAATCTCCATAATTTTTTAATATGTATAATCTGATATCTTTACATTAAAAAAATGTGATAATTCAGGGGTTACACAAGCTCTCTCATAAAATATTAAAAATCGAGTGCCTCACGAGCGTTAATAACCGTGTAATATTTTTAACATTTTCATCTAATAATAGTGTACCCATGAGAGTTTGTATTTTGCGTGTATTGCTCTGTTCCCCTATCTGAAATCAATAGTCCATTACTTCTGGCATAAACTACCTTATATGAACCTGAAAACTATAGCTACATATTATTATTATTAAATAATACTGGATTCTTATTAAAAAAGGATTAATTACTCAAAATTATCATGCATGCAACAAAAAAGTTTCAGAGTAAACACCTCAGGCAGGCTAATTTAGCGGCTCATTTTGCTGCAAACTAAACAATAACAGTTTGTGTTTCGTTGGGCCTCCTACCATATACGTACTTGCATTTTTAATTAACTCGTCCATACACGTTTAACAATTTAGAAGCTATTGCCTTGAAGGTGGCTTCTATATATTGCAGCACCCGATGATCATGAAAACTAGATCATTAATACAATGTGATAACATATGATTACAACGTATGTACAAATGTACATATGTGTGCGTATACACTCTGTATAAAAAACTAACTAGATAGGCAATTTATATATTTCAAATGCCTCTATTGGTAAGATCTATTACACATCTTAAATTTTTTATTTAAGAATACCATCCGGATGATGTGACATTTATCAATTTAATGGTAAAATAATACAATTAATTTACTTAAGTCTTATAAAAAATTACTAACCACTCAATAAATGACACATCATTTACGATGGAAAATTTTGGATGTCTATCATCATTAATCTTTGTTATAATACATTACATTATACGTATATACTATTAAAAGGGTAATTTCTTAAGGCATGCATGACAAGTTTGTTTGAATTCATAATACACAGTTTTAAAGAATTATGAAATTAAAGCATTAAAACCGCAGGATTTTAAAAGTTTTTCGTATTTTCCCACACTTTAAAATCATGGATTAGAAATTCTCAAAAAAAAAAAAAAATCCTGGATTAGAAAATATATATATATAATTTTCAGTAATCATAAAGTCATGGAAAAGTGAGATTTAAAAGCACTTTTTAAACCGCATTTGCTTATGATTTTACATTCCGACTTTAAAATTTCAAATTGAATATATATATATATATATTATGTACGTATGTATGTATAACAATCAACTGATTAACTAATAGAAAATATAATAAAATAATGAATTTCATAAATATATAATAATAAAATAATAAACTACAACAGTTTTTTATATTAAGTAAAAAGAGGGCATCAAAGGAGTGATTTGCTTTGGAACACGCGTTTCAGTTTATGCATGCCCGGCCCCTCCTAATCACATATATTTGGAAAGTTTATTAACTTGTTGAATAAGATTATTATAACCCAATTAATTATGACTAATAAAATGATTTGTATCTGTGAAGTTTAATGAGCACCATAATCCAAGACGCTCATGTGCGGTGATGATGGAGTTATTGCACAAATACAGCATATACAAACTCAGTAGGGGTAAGGCTAACATCTTCAAATTAATATTAAATATAGTGATTATCCAGCCTCTCCTAACTTGTTAATTCTTTCTCTCCCATCATCTCGTTCTGATCACACCCTCCACACTCCACAAGACCAAAGACAATGTTCTTCAGGTCATCTTCTTCTCCCTGAATTTTAATATCCCCCCCTCCCCCAAAAGGAAAAAAGAAAAGAAAAGAAATTTAACATTTATTTTTCTATAATTTATTTTCTTGCAAGGTTATGCAGTCAAGGTAGATCAGATGGTAACCATAGCAACAACGAGGAGCACATAATTAAATTTGGTTCAATTATTGAGTATTGCAACGCATGCACCACTCAACCTGGCTTCTCCAGCTCCCACGCCCACCACCAACCCTCTGCTGCTGGATCACCCCTCCCCCAATCTCGACCCGATTATCAGACCCGGACCCGCATCTTGGACCCGCGCTGCGTTTTCGTCCAAAAGTTGAACAGAGTTTTGTTGCTGGCTCGTGGGATTGCCCTGGCCGTCGATCCCCTGTTCTTTTACGTGTTTTCCTTGTACGCTGCGCCTGGTAGAGGTGGGGCCCCTTGTGTCTACATGGATACTGAGCTGGCACTGATTGTGACGGTTATTCGCACGTGCGTTGATGTCGTGCATTTGTGGCACTTGTGGCTTCAGTTCAGGTTGGCTTACGTGTCCAGGGAATCGCTTGTTGTCGGTTGTGGCAAACTCGTGTGGGACGCACGTGCAATTGCTCGCCACTATGTCATGTCTCCTACAAAATTTTGGCTTGATGTTTTTGTCATACTACCGATTCCTCAGGTTAGCCGTTAGCCAACCTTCTTTTGAATTTCACCCTCAACGCATGCAGATGCAGTCCATTTAATATTTGTTGCCTCGTCATAATCTTATAACCGCCCCCTCACTATCGTATCATGTGTATACCCAAACATCTTATAACATGTAACGTCTTACATGTAATGTTTTATACGAATTTTCAATATATTTAGTTGTAAGTTTGACATTATCTGATGTTACTAGTTGATGTTATTCTGTTGTTGCTACAAGTGGAGATCTATATATCTCCATTAGATGATAATGCTAAAACACTTGAAAAAAAAATAAAAATTGTTCTCCAATGCAGACTTCAACATATTTAAAATAGTGTTGTCAAATTAAATAACAATAATTAATCTCAAAGTTAGATTTTGAAACGTGCAACGAAGATGATTTGATTAAATAAATACTAAGATCACGTATCCCTAATTTTGTCATCTTTTGTTTGGACTAATGTTTTGAATCTATTTGGTGTTTTGCCAAAAAAATCAAGTATATTTTCTAGTTTGAAAATCAATCTTGAGTTTTCTTTTTCCCCCCAAATTTTTGCAGGCAGTATTATGGCTGGTGGTACCAAAACTAATCAAAGAAGACAGAATTAAGCTGATTATGACGATACTTATATTAGTTATATTGTTTCAGTTCCTGCCTAAAGTGTATCACAGCCTCTGCTTAATGAGAAGAATGAGGAAGGTCACAGGGTACATTTTTGGTACAGTTTGGTGGGGTTTCTGCATCAATCTCATTGCCTACTTAATCTTCTCACATGTAAAAGGGTTACACTTAATCTTGTTCATTGCAGTAATTGAATCCCACAATTAGGCTCGTGGTTTTGGGATACAGAATCTACGCACATTTTATTTATGTTTTTGATTTCCAGGTTGCAGGAGGGTGCTGGTATGCACTGGCGACCCAACGTATAGTTACATGTCTCCAGCAGCAATGTGAGAATAGCAAAAGTTGTGATTTTCCTGTGTCTTGCTCAAAGGTGTATCATAAATCCCAGTTCCCGTTGGCGTTGATGGTCGGGAAATCATCGTGTTTAGATGATGATGGACCGTACAGATATGGCATATATGCGGCAGCTCTTCCTGTCATTTCTAGCAACTCCACTGCTGATACAATCCTTTATCCCATTTTCTGGGGCTTGTTAAACCTGAGGTAAGAAAACAACTAAGATTGCAGTTCTGTAATAACAAGCCTTATACTACAATTCTAATCCAAAACTATATACACATACATACATATGATACAGTATGCTACTGTTAATTCAGGACGTGAACGTTCACGTTATGCATTAAAATATTGTTAAAATAACATTAGTAATTAATTTATCTTTCATTCATTGCAGCTCTTTTGGCAATGAGCTTGAACCCACAAGTAATGTGCTAGAAGTGATGTTTAGCATATGCATTGTGCTCTGTGGCTTGACACTCTTCACTTTACTAGTTGGAAATATCCAGGTGACATTTGAATTGATTTTCTCTAATGATTTCAAGTCATTCGGGTTTTACAAAATTCAGACTTAAATTGGACTTGAGCTCCACATATTATAGCTTATTTACGTCACATTTAGTCCGATAATATAGACTTTTTTAAAAAAAAAAAAAATTGAACAAAAAATTCTTGAAGGTGTCGTTGCAAGTGGTAATGTCAAGGAGGAAGAAAATACAGTTGAGAAGTCGAGATATGGAATGGTGGATGAGGCGAAGACAGTTGACGTCGGGTTTGAAGTGGCGGGTACGCCATTTTGAAAGGCAGCGATGGGCAACCATGGGAGAAGATGAATTGGATTGGATTGAAGACTTGCCTCAAGGGCTAAGGAGGGACATTAAGCGTTATCTTTGCCTAGACCTTGTCAAAAAGGTACCACATAAGGCAAAGTCACATAACATTGTATATGTTCTAGACTAGCTAACAATTTCAAATACAGGATTTGAACAACTAATCTACTCTCTATTGTTTAGCGACTATATAACGTTGTTGAGCACCGACGCGCCACTGGTAGAATAACTTACTCTAGAATTTGTCTTTTCAGTTCTAATATTTGGCATGTAGGTACCTCTTTTCCATTGCTTGGATGATCTTGTTCTTGACAACATATGTGACCGAGTCAAGGCCCTTATATACTCCAAAGATGAAAAGGTAAAGTACGAACTTGGACTGCAAAATTAAAATCAAGCTATGTCTCAAACTACTGTGAATTAGACTTTTATAATATACTCATGTCGTCGCAGATAATAAGAGAAGGGAACCCTGTGTCAAGAATGGTGTTCTTAGTCCGAGGCCGCATTAAACGTAGCCAAAGCCTAAGCAAAGGCAAGCTAGCCACTAGTGTACTCGGCCCTGGTGGCTTCCTGGGGGATGAGCTGCTCTCATGGTGCCTCCGCCGGCCATTCAAGGACCGGCTTCCGGCATCCCCGGCAACATTTACTTGCATGGAATCAGTAGAGGCATATGGCCTCAATGCGAGTGACTTGAGGTACATTGCTGATCATTTTCGGTACAAGTTAGCCGATGAGAGGCTTAAGAGAATAACAAGATATTACTCATCAAATTGGAGAACATGGGCAGCTGTGAATATACAATTTGCTTGGAGGAGATACAGGATTAGAATTAGAGGCGGTACCGCAGAAAATGTGAGTCATGTAATGGGAAACGAAATTGAGGGCATTGAACGAAGGCTTAGAAGGTATGCTGCTATGTTCATGTCAATTAGACCACACGACCACCTTGAATAAATGCAACAACTGTTGCATTCAACAATAACAATGGTTACTGAGAACTGGATCCGGGGTTGAAACAATTTTTCGGATCTATGTGTTAAAGAGGTGTCGTATAGTTGTTGTGAGTTGTAATCAATGGCTATAAATAACCACCTTTTTTTTTTTTTTACTTTTTTGTCGAGCGGTTTTATAGATAAAGCTACAAATGTTATTCTCTTTCGAATATGTAGATGCAGATTTAATGATTCTGACAAAAAATAAAGTTACTGATTTAAGAAACTTGAGCATATTTCTGGTTATAAATACCACATATGTTACGTAGTATTGAAAATAAAAAATGAAAAACCAATAAAATTATAAACGACCCTTTTCTCATTGTATTTGTAGCTGCTATTACTATGTAAGTATGTATGAACTATGAAGGTCGAAAATGGATATGAATGAATAAGCCAACTCGAGCAAAGCGGCATTGAAACGTCATCGTTTTGGAGGATGTCGACAACGACGTCGTTGTCATTTTCCGTAATAACTACCACAAGTAGTTGAAAAAAATTAAAAAAAAGAAAAAAGAAAAACGAGCCATTCGAACGCAACCCACGAAACCCAAAGCTTCTCTCTAAAAAATAATAATTGAAAAAAAAAAGAAAAAAAAATCAGAAACAAATTCTCATTTTGATTTTTTCTCATCTGCTTCTTCAACGAAGCTCAGCTCAGCTCAGCTCAGCTCACAGGTATATAGCAAGAAACAGACAGGGAGAGAGAACTTGAGGGTTCACTCAACCCCCTCTTCGTTTTCTCTCTCCGATCACGCGGTAAGATTGCTACTTTTTATTTTCATAAACGTTGAATATGTACGGATCTGTTGTTAATTATAATATCATTTTTTTTCAATTTTACTCCATTTTTTTTTTGGGTTCTTTGTTGATTTGTAGTTGGGTTTCGTTTTATACGTTTAAATAAGGGTTCAATCGTGTATTTTTTTTTAAGTTTTAAATTCTTAAGGTGATTTTTTTTGTCTGATTCTTGGATTTAATGATTCTAGTTTTGGGATCATTTATGCCAAAATTTGAAATTTCTGCGTCAGATTGTTAAATTTTTTTATTATGGTTTTAATGTTTGTGTTTATTGTTGAGATTTATGCCAAAAGTTAAAATTTCTGTGTCAAATTGTTAAATTTGTTGATTATGGTTCTAATGCTTTGTTCATTGTATAGTTCTTGTGTTTAGCTGGGATAGATGAATGATGATGGATACAAATGTGTTAAATCTTGCTAAAGTTGGACTGATCATGAAGTTTATTTTAGCTAAATCACATCTCCGATCATTAGGTGGCAAGCGATGTAGTCCATGCGTTACCTCGAGATGACCCGCCTAGGTTTTATACTCCTCATAGAATGTGACGGATTGCAGATTGAATCCTTCTCATTTGTTCCAAACTAATGGATGCTTTGTATGAATATTCACAGTTAATTTTGAAGTAATTATCTATAAACACGTTTATTGATATTCTTTCACTTCTTTCTTGAGATTCTAAGTATCCCTGTAGGTTGTTATCAAAAGGGGAAAAAAAAAAAAAGTACCCCTATAGATTGATTGTGAGACTAAGTATTTGAATCTTGGGATTTTGTGGGTTAGAGGCTCACCAATTAAACGTATATTCCTAAGTAGATTTCATCGTTTTTCTGTCTCGGTTTTTCATTAAATTTTCTAAAGTTCCTTTTTGAATTTATAATTCAGTGTTTCGGTTCGAAGGTTTGATTGCTTTTGACTATTACATTATTTCCCTGAGGAAGGCATAAATTTAACGTTTTTGTCTCCTAGAGGGTACCACATAATGGAATCTGGATAAGATTTTATTGCTTTGGCATTATAGCAAAAAATGTGAAATATTTCCAAAATTTAAGCACAGCCTTTACTTGGCGTATTCTTTCCAGGTTCCCTTCTAAGTGCGAGCATTGTGGGAAATTTGGCAGAGCATTTTCTTAGGGTTTGTGATGATGGTTATTGGTTTCTTTTCTGAAGTTGAGCTGCTGTAACCCTAGCAAGTGATGTTGTTTGTATAGTCGTCTTTTCCAAACTATCGAAATGTGGAATTTTGCATCCACTTGTTTAGCTGGAAATGTTGGATTGAAAAATGACTCCCTAAAGGCTTCTGAAGCTGCTTCAGAATGCTCGGATGATGATGTTTCTTCTGTTGTTAGCAGAGAGGAAAGTCTGGAGTGCCCGATATGTTGGGAATCCTTCAATATGGTTGAAAATGTGCCCTATGTTTTATGGTGCGGCCATACCCTTTGTAAAAACTGCATCCTAGGATTGCAATGGGCTGTTGTGAAATTTCCCACCTTGCCAGTTCAGCTTCCCTCTTATCTCCTGCCCATGGTGCAATCTCTTGTCTTTCCGTGTTGTTTACAAGGGAAACCTCAAATTTCCTCGCAAGAATTATTTTCTACTTTGGATGGTTGAGAGCATGAACGGTGACAGAGTGAAGTCTCATTCTGGTTTCTGTGAAGATCGTCAACCAGCCTCATCATCAAGCGGCAGTTCTACCTTTGGAAATCAACTGAACCGTGGCAACCACAGGAGGGGACAACATCATCATCATTATCATCATCATCCTGAGCCAGCTGGATCAAACCGTGATCACCTTCATGCTACTAATTATCTCACTGTGGAGAGAATACATTCTTCCTTGCGGAAGTCTTTGATTTTCTTTGTTCATCTGACAGCCAAGTTCCCACTGGTCGTCATATTTCTTCTGATTGTTGTGTACGCAATACCTGCCAGTGCAGCTATCTTGGCCCTATACATACTCGTCACCATTCTGTTTGCTCTTCCATCATTTCTAATTCTTTACTTTGCATATCCTAGTTTGGATTGGCTTGTAAGAGAGATCGTCACCTGAGCTGCTATTGGATTTTTGTTGGTCAACACTGTGAATAGGAGTTTGCACCTACAAGATGGCATGCCTTATTACAACTGTCATCAACTCTATAATTTGTCGACTTCCCTAGTGTTACATCCGAAGTCTTTGATGTCCTGAACCTCAAATGCTTGGAGGATGTGGCATATATGATGATGCCTGTGATGTCCTGAACCTCTAGAGCTTTGGGAGCCTAGAGTTGAAATTGTTTAGTAGAACATGCCTTCTGTAGCTCAAATTCTTGTTTGTAATGAGATTGGTGTTGTGTTAATTAAAGCTATGTAATGATTCTGTCCAAGCTATGGGATCTGAGAGTTTGAGATGGAATTATTGGAATTTTTGTTTTTGTTTTTTTTCTCCCTCTGTGATCTGTGTAGTGGGCGGATCACCAGGCTGCAGATTGTCCGTTTACCGATATTCGTTATTTATATTTCTTACTGCAGCGTTAGCATGGCAAATGAATGTTTCGACCATCAGTCATTGAAAAAGTGATTACAATGAAAATTCTACATATCAATATTTTATTGTGCAAATGACTGGTAAATTAGAAGTGCAGTGGACTTTTCCTGTAAGTGGCCCCTAATTTCTAGAGTAGCCTCATAAATATAGAATCAATAATGGTCAATAATCATTACTCAATTCTCTTCCACTAATCCAAACTTTCCATCTTTTTTCTTAATTTTTTCTTGTCATCAACAATAAATAAAAATTCCTCAAATAATCCACCTAGGACAATCCATCTATGAATCTAACATAAGCCTCCACGTGTAAGAATCACAGCCTGGAGATTCAACGTTTGTGTGCTGTTAACGTTACAACCACGCTGCAAACTAAACTCAACTCTCTAGTCGTTAGCAAACGATACACAAATAGCAAAGTTACCAAAAATGGCAGCAGCCATTGCTGTTTCTTCTCCAAACCCAACAATTCTACAGAACCTAATTGCCATTAGAGACTCAAGTTCAGGTTTCTTCGGTGGGACCTTAAATGGTTTCTCTTTTCAGCTGAAAAGCAGAAGCAGAAAGAGAGATATAAGCACTTTGGTTGTTGCTTCTTCTTCAGCTGCTGGTGATATAACAAGAAGCAGTAAAAGTGACAGTGGCAGGTTTTATCTTAACTTTACTGGGTTTCCTTTCCCTCTAGGCCCTTTTCTCAATAGGCGCACTATTAGAACTGAGGTTTGTTTCTTTATCTCCAGCTTTGGCTTTAATCAGATTTTAATGGTCATTAGATTTGATGTGGGTTCATGAATTAAGTGAAAACAAATGTTCTAAGAATTAATAAATATGTGAAAATACATATTCTCGTATCAATGTCAATGGTGAGACTCTTACCTTCCAATTAAGCTTCTTATTGGTCTACCTGTTTGTCGAATATAATACTACTACTAGAGCTAAGGTTTCATGTCTCATGTTCGATTTCTTCTACGTGTAAACACTATTTCAATTATTTTAATATTTTGGTTGACTTTCGGGCTCTCGTCCGAATCCACGTTTTACTTTAGAGGCCAATTGAGTCTTGTATTTAATATTTGTGTTGAAACTCTTACCTATGAGTTAAGATTTTGGGTCTAGAGGTTTCTTTAGTAGTCAATTTGCTTTTGTTTCTATACTTGACTTAGGACAAAGCCATGGAGTTGTCAATTTGCCTGTTGTTGCTACACTTTTCACTTGTGAAGATTTGCTTGATAGTTGAGGAGTCTTGGAAGGAGACAACAAATCATTGACCTTTGTGATGTACAGACCCTTTGATCATAAAGATGCCAAGCAGCTTGCTGAAGTTGATTCTTAATTTGATATAAAAGGATTCTATTGTACAGATGTAGCAAATTGTTTCATGCATTTGGATAGATAATGATCATTTGTTGATGTACATTGTAGCCTCAGTTCTGCTTGTCTTATACTAAAAATCTTGACTTTGGTTTCTACTTTAGGTTGTAAAAAGCCGGATATGGCTATTTGAACAAGAGCAAGCATTAGGATTCAGCAGCGTCTCCACTAACATCCGAATGACAGTCATCAAACTCAAATCTGGAGGATTATGGGTCCATGCACCCATTGCTCCAACTAAGGAGTGTATTCAGGTTCTATCTCATTCTCCCACCCTGAACACTAGAAAGAAAATTTGATAGCATTTGTAATCTTAGGTCATGTGAGATTTATTAGCTTGTTTTTTGTCTAAAAACCAGGTTTTCAAAGTTGAACAAAAAGAAAATCATTTTCAGCTGTCATGCTGTAATATTCTTGGGATGCCTAATTTAACTAGTGACTTCTCAAAATTTTCCAGCTTGTGAAGGAGCTTGCAGCTCCAGTAGAGTATATCATCCTGCCAACATTTGCTTATGAGCACAAAATTTTTGTTGGCCCCTTTTCGAGAAAGTTCCCGCGGGCTCAGATATGGGTTGCACCTAGGCAATGGAGTTGGCCCTTGAACTTGCCGCTGGCCTTTTTTGGGATTTTCCGCGCCAAAACCTTGATAGATGAGGATTTATCAACCCCGTGGGCTGATGAGGTTGAACAAAAGGTTTTAAGCTCACCAGAAGTTGGTAAGAACTGCATTTTCCCCTGCCTCAAACTTCAATACACTGCATCATAGTGTACTTATTTGCTTGTGATTTATTTCAGGGATTGGACCTTATGTGGAGGTTGCTTTCATCATAAACCTCAAGAACACTACTGCTACTGATGCTGTCATTTTTGTCCCAAGAAAGCCAATTCAATGCATTAATAGCAAAGAGTCATTGTTAGCATCCAAAGAATGGTCTGGCAGTGAAAATTTTAGTAAAGGCAAGGAGGTTCCTCAGGAGCCTGTAGTTGACAACCCGATGAATCAACAGAAAGGTTGGTTCTCCATTCCATTTCAATCCATATACCAGTTCAATGCTGATGCAACTTAAACATCAGTATGTATTTTATGACAAAGAAACTAAATTAGACTAATTTCTTGTTGAAGGGTGGGAAAGAATGGTTCTCCAAATCTTGTTCCTTGGTCCTTCCAATCTGTTGAACCCAATGCTAGCTTTGCTCAGATGTCACAGAAGCTGATTGTTTCACCTATTGTTAAGACACTGGTTTTCAGCAAAGTCCCTGAGAAGGTAAAGACACCTACTGTTTTACCATGCACATATATTTAAATCCACATAGTTTAACAACTCACTTGATTCTTAAAACTATAGGTCAGGATTGATTGATCAGGATGCGACTGGAGGTTCAGGAGAATAATCCCAGCTCATTTTGCAGTCCGATAAATGCAAGCAGGTCTGATTTCTTAGCTGCATTTGCATTTCTCGATGACCTTCTGGGTGAACGCCACGCTACTCGACCTTCACTCTCCCTTCTCTCACATCACCATGGAAAAGCAGCTAGTTATTTCCCTCCAGATGACATGAAGACATTATCATCCCTTGATGAGTTTTTAGTCTCAGTTGGTGCTGTCAAGAAAACTGTCTCAGGCCAGAAACGATGATCAGTTTTTCAGCCTAAATACTCACAAACACATACTTGTCTAGGATATAATGGAATTTTTCTTCTATTTTTATCATTGTTCTGTATATTCACATTTGAAGAAAGGGAAGTAAGGCCACTGGTAGTGTCGTAATGTTTTCAAATTTAAATGATCAAATAAATGCAAATAGGAAGAATCATGTATATATATATATTTTTTGGGTTCCCCTTAAATACTTGTATGTTCATAGTCAAACAGAATATTTTTTTTCTTGAAGTAGAAACATCATCAATTTGATAACTGCACTTTTTGGCTTGAGATAAAGTTTTTTTTTTTTTAAACAAAAAAAAAACTAAAAGATGGAAATATTAAATATTACATTTTATTGATATTACAATGAGAAGTGTGACAGACCCTTTAAAATTAAAAATGGCATGACCAGAGCAAGGAGATCTATAATCAAATATTTAAAAGAAAATCTACCCTCACATTAAAGTCTAGGCTTCACAATTTGGTTCTTTGGCTATTTATTAAAGGTCGTTGAAACTTAAAAAGTTAGGTTAGAATAACTATGGTGTCACAACCTCAAAATTTAAGTAGTTTGAAAATAATGTGCTGTGCTTAAAGTAAGAAACGGAAAAAAGATTTAAAGGCTGTTGTTAAAAATAATAATAAGTAATAAACTTTGATTTTCCTCTTCTGTCTTGGTTGGTGACTTGCGTTTAGCAAAGAATGAATGGTAAGAAAGAAAATCCAAAGAAGTGAAGGCCTTTGAAAGAAAGAAAGAGAATACTGTAATAATAGTAAACTCAAATGAATTAAAGCTTTTTGTTCACCTAATTCGTGGTTGGATGGTCAGCTTCCTCAACCAAAGCCACCAACCATTTTGATTTTGTAATTATTGATTTATTTACATTCTTCTCAACTCCTGTATCTATTGCACGCGTGACACGACTTTATATACTCTGTGTTGAAAATTTAAATGAATCAAACATGCAACATCAGGTGACAACATTAACATCCAATGGGCTCGTAACCTTTTACAACTCATGCACTCAAGGTGAGTTATAAGTCCCAATTGATTCTCCTCTCAATAAACTTGAGTAAAAATATATTTGTCTCTTCATTATTCGGAGTAAGCTATATATCACTTTAGTATTAAATTAATAAAATTATTAAAGAAAATTCTGATTAATTTTTAATTATAAATAATTAATAGAGCTCTAATTAAATCATTGAAAAGAAAATGCTAGACACTGGGCCGCATGGGTCACGATGGAAACTAGAGAATCCAAGGAGATTGAAACTATTACTCAATTGTCATTTTCTTTCTTTGTTTAATTATTAGCGTTGCAGTGTGGCCATAACTTTGTCATGTCAAAAGCATATTTTGAGAAATGATTAAAGATCACTTGCCAAAAAAAAAACTTTTTCCCCACGGCCAGAAAGATGCACAGGCTTTTAATTAGAGCTTTCTCTCGGAAAAGCCATTCGTTCTCCTCCTCCTTTAAGTTTGTGAGATGATCCCATATGCCCAATTGCCAAGCACTTCATTCAGAAAAGTCCTTTCCACGTTTTGCTTCCACAGGCAGGAATAGAGGCTCCGCTCCAATGACCATGTCTAAGAGTTTGTGTTAAAATAGTAGCCAAAGCACGACAAAATAAATATATACCCAAAAGAATTAATAAATGAAGAATCAAATATTTTGTTTTTTTTCTTTGAAATTTAGATTACCATTAGAGATTAACTCATGGTTTAAATCCAGCAATTTGGCGAGCTAGATCTATCTCACTTTTAACTCTTAAATATTTATATAAGATGGCTAATAAAAAAGAGCGATACAAATCCACAAACCTTATATAAATTCTCTATTCTCAGTATAAACTAACGCGACATTAATTCATTTCCAATAATAAAAACATAAAATAATAAAAACAAATCATGTGAGCCAAATGATATTTAATTCAATCAATTTTATCACACATAAAAAGCAGTACAAAATAAATTAGATATTAATAATAGTAAAAATGAAAATTCAACAGGGAGAAGTTAACCTTGGCACTACCTCTGTAACTGACATATATTCGATTGCACCTAGTTGGCATGTTCTAGAGAATTTGGATCTATCGCCTCGGGCTTTTTCATTTTTATTTTCAATGTCGTTTTTCTAGTCTAATTCAAAGAAATGGGGTGGCTCTATTTAGTCTTTAATATTACGTTTTAGTATACCTTATGTCTTAAGACAATTATTTATTTCTAACGTATAATTCATCCAACGAAAATTTCTTTATTTTTAAAAAATGAATTAAACGAATATGTTTTTTTTTTTTAAAAAAGAAATCAGAATAACAACATGAAAGTAAATATAGTATCGCATTTCTTTGGATTAATTTCGGTTTCATCCTCTTAGAAATGATAGTCTTTAAAATACTTTAAATTTCGTAAAATCTTAAAACTTAGACCGATTTGTCTTTTTTATTCTGCAATCCGGTAAATTCAATTGGGCTTTAAATTTCGAATAATCCAAATATTTAAATTTGAATGATATTTTTTTTTTTGCATAAATAGCTAAAAATAAATATTAAGTTATTTTTTTAACTTAAAAAATTATATAGAGATGTATAATAATACTAATTATTAAATTTTATTTAGATAATGATGAAAATTAATTATTTAGATAGGGATATTTTAGAAAATATATTTTAACATATCATTTTAGATTCTTTTAGGTTAAGAAAAAGAAAAATTAAAAAAATTAGCTTAATAACTTAATGATTGAAATTGTCATTGTTGAAAAAAAAGACTTTATGAGTTAATTGATTAAAATTGTCAATTAAGTTATTAAGTTAAAAATAAATGGCCACTTACTCTCACTTTTATTAAGAAGACTAAAATTTTCATCCACGCCCTCAATACCCATAAAAAAAAGAAGAAGAAAAAAATCCCAAAGAAAATGAAGATTAATATCTTTAACGGAAAGTAGTAAACAAATGAGACGAAGGACTAGAAATAAATAATCTGAAATTCTGAAACTGTATGATTAAAAATAAGTTGTTGGATATCAACCATTAAAAAGGTCAACATTATAATTAACAAATAACACGACCGACCTCTGACTGAACCCAAATCAAAATACAAAAGAATAAAAAAATAATATAGTTAAGAGGATGGACACGCATTGTCCAACATCTGTCGCTTTGCTTCGGAAAACTTGCTATTAATATATTACATAAAATCTAAATATATGAATGCACGATATCTTTACATTTTAAGAGAACAACCATATAACAAAATTATAAGAGGTTATTTGAGCAAGAGTAATGGATATTGAACTAAACCTAATAAGAGACAGATAAGTTAACTAAAATGACGTCATTTTTCCTGAGTTTACTATTATTTTAATCAAACTCAAGATGACGTATGGATTTCACCATTTATTTATTTATTTTACTACAAAATCTCAAATACTAAATGAGATCAAATATAAACGTTTGGGACGGATGTCTTCTTGATAATATTGAAGGTACTATAATATAAGCAGCAATTCCACTAAATTAATTAATTAATTTAATTAAGATAGCAATTTTATATTTTTGTTTTAGACATAAATTAAAAATAACAGTTGAAGTTTTAGTGATTATTTGCCCACGACGCAAAAGGCGATATATAATTTGTTTGGTTTTGGTTTTCTCAAGTCTGTCTGAATACAAATTAGTATTACAAAGTCAGCACTCAGCAGCAACAAACGCGCAGCTGCTGTAAGAAGAAGAAAGTAAGGGAGCCCCACCACCACTCCAGAAACAAAATCCTCTCAAAACAGCAATAAAACAACAGTTGCTTGCATGGATCTCCTCAAGCAATTAACCCACACAAACAAAACCACAACCCCAAAACAGTATCTAATCACTATATAATAATAATGAAATAAATTCTCTTTCTTAGCTTGCAAGCAGCAGCAAGCCAGCAACAGGGTGTTGTAGACAAAGGTAATGCTTCACCTTCTTTTATAAACCTCTTTGGCTCAAAAGCCATGTGAGTTTCTGGCTTGATTTCTTTCGCCAATGTAATATCTTCAAAATGGAGCCTGAGTGAGTGTTTGAGCTGCAGATGAGCTCTTTTATGTCGTTTGTTGGTGCGTTTAACTTTTGCTTGATTATGCTTGTTTTGCCATCACGCTTGTTCTCGATATTTCTGTTTGTTTATTTATGCAAATTTCTTTTTTCGATGGGTTTTGATAGCAACAAGATGCTGTTGATAGATTTACGCGTGTAAACGTTTTTTTTTCCCACTTTTATTTTTTTGTCTTCAATAAAGCTTTAATACTTGTTGCATATAAGGAGATGTTACGGTTGATATTGCTTTGATTGGTAATGGTGTTTTGGTTTTTTCTTTGTTTTTTTGGTAAATTGATTTCATTATGCTTTCTCAATGCAATCTATTTTCATGTTCTTTTCCTCTTATCATGATTCACAGCATTGCTTTTACAGTGATTGTAAAAAGTTTGAAGCCATCTTTTCATTAAACAGTGAAACTTGTTTGTTACATTTGTTGCCCTGCAGGTTTAGAGGTTCAATATAACCTTCATATGGTTGAAATGAAGTTAAATTGCCATTCTAGTGAAAAATTGGTTGGTTCTTGTTAGTTCTGGATTTTTCAGCAAGACATTAATGAGAACTTTCAGGTGCTGCAGGTAGAAAGAAGCAGAACTGATTAACCTTAGCAATACGTAACTGAACAAGTACAATGAT